>JASANV010001415.1:0-47034 GCA_030849715.1 Trypanosoma mega | reverse complement strand
CGTGGGGAAGTTCGTTACGAAGCCGGCGGATGGCATTGCTCAATAATAATGCGGTGGGTTGAAAGAAGGCTTTGTACATGTCTTATGATAAAAGCATATTTTGTTGTTTTGTAAAACGTAATTTGCACCACAAACAATTTCAGAAAGAACAAACTCCGTAGCGTTTGGTTAGCCTCCCTCATGAGGCGTAAATTTAATCAAATTGTTAATGGTGTCTAATGTGATATTCCACAGTGGAGTAAGGTCAGGCCAGGTACCATTAGTACTGACCAAAACTCCTGGCCGTATAGTTTGTTAGCGTTCGGTATCCCACTTGAGCATTCAGCATTGTCATAAAAAAGGATAACACCGGTTTCACATAATGCAATATTCACTTAATGTTCTTAATCACCGCTATCACAGCATGAACTGCCGGTTCAGCATCAACAGTTTTAATATTTTTTTTCTATGGACCGTCATTGTTGTGTCTGCGCTATTCAGAGAGTGAGTAATAACCTCAACACATAGTTAAGAGACACAAGAAGAGCAAAGATCACAAAAAAATACGTCGAATTAAATCCGCTTTTGTTGACGCTCATCAAGATATTTTCTCAATCATTGTGAAACCTCATTAATTAGAGGAATAGAGAAAATGACATGTTCGACACCTATTGTTTTTCCTTTGAGTAAATCGTGTTTTCAATGACATGTATGACTTCCTTGCAAAAAGAAGGGCTACTAATAATTTAAATGAAAAGAAGAAAAGACACAAAGAAGCGAGAGTCAGTAAATGTAAAAATAGAAGCTAGGACACTCCAATACTTAATATATATATATATATATATATATATATATATATATATATATATATATTCTTAAACATACGTCGTGAAGGCAAAAAAGAAAGCTTATGCACACACTTAGTAGTAGCCCACACCTGTGTATTAACACACAAAGTAAAAAAAAAAAGAAAAAAGTAGACGGAAAAAACTCATTGTACCATTCATGGTTTATCAAAGTGTATAGTTGTTTCTACAAATTGACGACATCCGCTGCCTTGTGGTATATGATAATATCTTTAATTTTCTTCGAGATCTAGTCTTGTGCTGTGTTTTCTTGCAGAGACACATCAAAAGTAAATGCACCCCAGAAGGAAAAAAGGCAAACGCTTTATTTGATTACCAATAAAATTCATGATATTCCATTGTCTTCCCCTTTTTTGACAAAAGCCGCAACGTGGATGTGCATTTTTGTGAGAAAAAAAAACATACAACGAGATCAGCAAAGACATTTTCCTGTAAGTAAAAGAGGAAGCTCTCCATTGTACCTCATTTTTTTAATAGTTTCGTAAAGTAAGAGAGCATAGATTTCTGCTGTTTTTATTTTCGTAAAGATATTGACTCAAAAAAGTTTTTAACGCAATAAAGTTTTACCTCAACAATTTAACAATTATCCAGTATTTAGATTCAAGCAGAAATGGATTGAAAAGGTGGAACAAAAAGTAAAAAAGGTCAGTAGCAAGCAAAAAGCTATTGATTCATAGATAACGAAAAAAAGATCAGTCAACTAAGACAAAATAAAAACAAAAAACAAAGCAGCAGACGATAAGAGGGATTAGCTTAATCACCTGTCTACTTATCTGTTTCACGATGCAGAACAGTTAGTAGAAAATCTTTTTCGACATTAGCCATCTGGCCCTTAGGTCAGAGTTTTTCGCCAAGTGAAGAAATTACTGCTCAATAACCTTTTTTTCTCCCTCATGTTTTTCAATTTCCAGAAATAGTAAGTGACGAATGCTCAATCAGTGCAATTAGAAGAATCAACACACTAGCAACCAGAAATACAGTAAGATATTTGGAGGATTAGGGAAAAAAAGGAAAGAAACCACCCACAAAAAAAGGAAATAAAAATCAGCAATAACAATACAAGATGAATCGCCAGTTACTTTTCCCCTAGGTGCTTAGAAAGAAGAGATGATGACATACCTAAGCTGCTCTTTTTACCCCCTTTTTCGGGTATCCGAGGGAGTAAGCATAAAACACATCAAAAAAACAAAAGAGGCAGTGCGCCGAAGTAACGTACAATCTGTGCTGATTCTTTCACAATAAAAATTGCGTATTCTTTCTTCCTTCTTTCATTTATGCCACTTAGAAACATATTCATTCCTCGACAGTGGTGTGTGATTGAGTGTCTGAAAAGAAAAAAAGATAACAAAAATACTTTCAAAAAAAAATTTGGGGTATCTTTCCTCAAATTTGGAGAAAATCAACTATAAAAATCCTTCAATAGAAACTGCTGGCACAAAATGTTTCTGAAATAACCAAAACAAACTTTTTCTTTTCGACTTTCACCATATCATTTTTACTTAAATGCTCCAAACGCAAATAAATAATGGGATTCCCGCGTTTCTTCGTCATGGGGCACTGTGACCGCACCACCACAACATACATTTTCGGTTTAACGCTGGCTTCATGTACGAAATGCGTTTTCAGGGAAATCGGTAACCAAAAGGAATGATGCGCTCGCAGCTGAAAGAACCACTCCCTCATATTCTTTCCATACCCACACGTTGCCACACACATCCATTCTAACTTCTGGCATTCTTTTGATTTTTTTCTCTTTTTTACGCCCAGACTAAAGCTGCACCATGAAAGGAATCGTAAGTGCACGCGCGCCGACGCCGCTCTTTTTCTAAAAAGATCAAAGACAAAAAACCACACAGACACACACACAGACAAAAAAAAAAAAAACAGATGCCACTGCTGCAGTTTGCTTAAAAAGAACCCCAAAAATAGATTTTGTTTCCGGTTTTTTTTTTTTTCGTTGTTGTTTTTTCTGCATATTTTGATTGACGGCTTTTTTTATGGTTACTCCAAAGAAAGTTCTCAGTGCCCCCAAGTCTGGAAACCATGAGAAAAGACGTGAGTTTTTTGAATCAAGGCAGTGGAAGTTTGTTTTTACGACAGCGGTTGGTCTTTTGGTATGCTTGTGTCCTTTTTTGGGAGGCAATTGCGAGAGAACGCATTTGCCCCCGGTTGGTGATGCTCCGGCCCGCGGCCGGAAGGCCCTGCCGGTACATATGTGGATGTGAAAATGCATTTTTTTTTTTCATTTGTTTTTCCTTTACATGTACATGTGCATTTATTGCGAGGGAGGGGTAATTCCTATTGGGTTGAAATGGCTGATGCAATGTAAAAGAAAAAAAAAAGAAAGGAAGGATGTTTATGTTCGCAATTTTTATGTGCATAACGGTGGTGGTAATGTATTTTGGACAGAAGGGATCTGCGGAACGAAAATAAAGTTGATAAATATTATAATGGTGGAAATGATTAGTTTTTAGTGATTGTTGGCTGGACAGAAAAGTCGGGTTTTTTTGTGAGACACGGAATGGATTGTTTTTCAATTTGATGGAGGAGTGGTATCGCTGTTGCACGGTGACCACCTTTTTTCTTATTTGTTTTATTTCTGTTTTCACACGCCTTTATTGTTACCGGTAACCTTCATGCGCTCTTTCTTCTTTAAGTGCTATTTTTTTAATTGTTTTGTTGTCGCTTGATTTTGCATACATTTACATTTGTGTGCGAGATATCTTAATCTCGTTTTTTTAAATGTCGAAGTATTATATATATATCTATATATATTATTCCAATTATTTGTTTTTCTTTTCTAAACTCTGTGATGTTTTTTTTTTTGAATTAGTTTCATTAACTGTACTTGAATTTTCTTTTTTCCTTGTCCTTCTTTCTCTTTATCTAAATAATTATTTAAATGTATATATTGTTCTTCTTTTTTTTTTATTCTTGAAGGACTGTGGCCAAAGATGGCGGAAAAATATCATCAACTTATGAAGCTAATTGTCGTCGGAGACAGCGGTACTGGCAAATCTTCTCTTTTGCATAGGTTTGTGGAAGATACGTTTTCTGAAGATCAGACGCAAACAATTGGCGTAGAGTTTGGTGCCAAAATTGTTCAGCTTGCTGGTCGCAAAGTGAAGATGCAGATATGGGACACTGCCGGTCAAGAAAGATACAAATCTGTTACTCGAAGTTATTATCGAGGTGCTGTCGGGTGTCTTATTGTGTATGATATTACAAGTCGTTCTTCTTATGAAAGTGTACCACAGTGGTTAGGCGATGTTCGCCAGTTGGCTGGGAAAGATGTTGTAGTGATGTTAGTAGGCAACAAAAGTGACCTTAGTAAAGACAGACTTGTGCAACACAATGAAGCATCCTTATATGCCTTGGAAAACGGGCTTCTTCATTTTGAAACATCCGCCTCTTCTGGTGAGTTTGTAAGTGAAGCGTTCTTAAAAGTTGCAAAAACTGCGTTGACGGCAAATACGGAAGATGTTGAAATGAGAGAATATAGCCGAGCTGACCTAACTACAGAGGATACCCACACCGGACGTTTTTCATGTGCATGCTAAGCGAAATTTTTTTTTTTTCTTCTTTATAGTACTATTCCTGTTTTATATTTATCTTTTTTTATTTTTTTATTTTTTCTTGTCATGCTCAACTAAATTGTTTTTCTTCATGATATCAAAGTTTGAAGTGGAAATGCTATTACGACTCATTTTTATTCTATCGTGTGTAAACTTTTAATCTACTCTTTTTTCTTTTATTACTTTTTTTTTTTTTGATAGAGGATCTATTCAAGGACAAAAAAATTTCTTTTTGACATCTACGCGAAATGAGTAGCCACTTAAAAACTGTTTCATCTCGCTCAAAAGGGAAAGCTGGTTGGAATGTCGAAAGCTTTGCAGAGCGTGTATTTATGACGTACCCTCGTCTTTTTAGCTTCTCACACCGTGTTTTGGCGAGTGTGCGTCATCCATATCTTGCTGTTTTAATAGAACTCGTTGATGCGAATCCTCAGAAAGGGAAAAATCGTGTTGAGGAGCTCCTTGGCGCACTTTTGGAGTCGAGAGAAGAGGAGCGAAAATGGTCACGTGTGGGAGCCATGTTTGACTTAAAGCTCACTGCTGAAGAGGTTGATAATTTTCGCAGAAAGGTTTTTTTACATTCGGATGTAAAGTTGTGTATTGAGGTAATTTGGGCCGCTTTGGGTGGCGTGGTGCATGGTTTTGTAAAGGAAGAAGAGTACAAAAACTTTCATTACAAGCTTTATTCGCACCTATTAAAAATAGACAATGTAAGTGTTGTCACATCTACTTCAACAGCTGTGATGGAAGACTTTTCATACGATAGAAAAGGTGAAGTTGGTGTCTCTTTTGGATCTTTTGCTGTTTCCATGCTTGAGTTAGCTGACAACTGGACTAATTCAAGACGGCCGGAGGACTTTGTGCAATTCCTGAAAGGTATTGGTGAAACGTGCCTTCCTGTAAAGCAACGAAAACCTTCCCAACACAAATCTTCGTCAAAACTTGCAAATGTTGTCTACTTTTCCGGTGGTCTTATATGTGAAACAAAAATTAATGCAGATGTAAAGTATCATAGGGTTAATTTGCCATGATTGCTGTTATTGTTTCTTTTTTTTTTGTGAGTGTTGTTAACAAATGTAATTTTTTTTTTGAGAGAGATAGTCCCTTTTCACATATACAAACTGGATAGTAATTTACACACAGTAAGTTGTTTCGTTTAAAATATTTTCTTTGTTGGTTCATACGCTCGATTTCTTTCTTGTTCCCCCCCTTTTCCATGTAGATCGTTAGTTTTTTCAATTCTTTGTATAATGTCTGAATCTACTGATGTCTCGTTACAGAAACCAAACGTAGCCAGCCGCATCGATGAGGTTATCAAGGGAATATATCCGCAGCATTCAACTCTTCCAGTTTTTCTTACTCTCGCATTATTTGCAGTGATTTTTATACCGATTGGTGCTGTTGTTATTTTGGCCAGTGACAAGGTGGTGAAAGTTGAAGTTCGGTATGATGATGTGAACAACTATACCTACCGGATTGGAGTACCAGATCTTTACCCAACGAATTTTACATTTAACAATACAAAATTTTCGACTGGTGCTCATGCACGCAGGTCATTTCACCTTTCAAAGAGTCTTACAGCACCTGTTTATTTGCGCTATAGGCTCGTTGGGTTTCATCAAAACTACAGAGAGTATACAGCTTCGCGCGATTTAGGTCAGCTTCTTGGAGGCGACAATGATCCTGTTACTGAGTGCAAACCGTTTAGGTACCCTGGTGAGTTGCAGGGACAAAGTGTAGCCGGAATATATTCTCCATGTGGTTCTATAGCGTGGAGCCTCTTTAATGATTCTATCAGTTTATTTCAATCTCCACAGTCTGGAGTTGTTGAGAATTCCACTGAAGTTCCACCAGGTGCAGTACCGATTTGTGAAGGTGGTGCTTTCGACGCAGCAGGTAATCCTTTAACCTCCGGAAATCTTTGCAAAAAAAAGGGAATTGCTCTTTTGAGTGATGTAGAGCTTTTTCGCTCACCAGCAACGTCTTCAGATCATGGCCCTGTTTGGATGGCTGGTGGAGACCCCAATGCTGATAACCCTTTTCAAAAAGATGGTTTTTATTTTGAGGAGCCAGGTCATAGGATTCCTACAGTTCAAGACGAAGATTTTATTGTGTGGTCATCAGTTTCTTTTCTCGCTGACTTTACAAAAAACTACCGCATTATTACAACTGATTTGGCGGCAGGGGATTATTTTGTTGACATCAATGAAAATTTTGATGTGCATTCCTTTTCAGGGAAGAAATATGTTGTTCTCACAACACCTACGTGGATCGGTGGAAAGAACTATGTGTTGGGTATATTGTTGCTTGTAATGGGCTGCCTTTCTTTTGTTTTTGCTGTAGGTGTTGTTTCTGTGCATTACGGACGGAAACGTATTGGAGAGCAGTGTTGACGCTGTAAATAATAAATTGCCCTCCATGTGAAAGTATTACTCTAACAAATTTTCAAGAAGAAAGAAAAAACAAAAAAAAAAACACGCGCACAAAAGGTTAAGGAGAAAATATTGAGAGAACAAAAATAGACAAGAAAAAAACGAAAAAAAAAACGTTGAATAGCTTTCCTTTTATATTATGATCACTTATGTTTTAAAAGAGAGGAGGTTCTTCCGTCGAACAATGGAGGAAAGAGAGGAAATAATTTGTTTTTGTGCTGTTTTTGGCAGAAATCTTTTTTTTTTTGCTTTATTTTTTAGTTTCTTGTGATTAAATTCAGTGACGGATTTTTTTTTTCTTTTGTGTCATTTCTTTTGCTCTTCTCGTCGTGCGGCTGCGAAAGGATCACATTAATTTTGGGAAAGAAAAGACGCCGTTGTCGGGTTTCAGCGTTATTGATAGAGAGAATATGTTTATGTGATTGTTTATATGTATTTATTTTCCTCTTCATTTCTCTCTCTTTTTTTTAGCTTTTTTTTTCGTTTTTACTATTATCTGAGCGTGTGAAGAGGAAGAAAAATAAGAACATGTCTTGGCAGGCTTATATTGATGACTCTCTTATCGGCAGTGGAAATATGCACAGCGCAGCCATTATTGGTCTTGCTGATGGAAGTTACTGGGCGTATGGAGGAACTTACATTCCTCAGCCGGATGAGGTCGCTCATATTTTAAAGTGTCTTGAAAACCTTTCACTTGTGCAATCTTCCGGAATTACTATTTACGGAGTCAAGTTTTTTGGTCTTCAGTCTGGAGTAGACGGGCAGATGAAGTACGTATTCTTCAAGAAAGGTGCTGCGGGCGGCTGTATTTATACGTCGAAGCAAACAGCCATCGTTGCGGTATATGGAAATCCTGGAGATGCTTCTTCCCTGCAACAGGATCTCCAGAAGGCTGGAAATGCAGAGGCTGTCGTTAATCCAGCTGACTGCAACTCCACTGTTAAAAGGATCGCCGAGTATCTGATCAGTCTTGAATATTAGGGCGAAAAGTGACAAGAAGAAAAATAAAAAAATATTATTACTGTTTTTAAGGATATCTAATTAGCGGAGTCAAAATTTTTTAATTATTTTATTTCAGTGCATTCCTGGCTGAACAACGCTTGTAGCTTTTTCGCAAGAGTATATTGTTCGACTCTGATTTCAATATATATAAATATATACAACAATGCATGCATTTTAGGATTTTTTTTCGTTTTACCATTTCAATTATTTTTTATTTTATTATTTTTCTTGAATGCAATTGTGTAAATTATCTTTTTTTTTTATTTTTTTTATTTTTCTTTAAACCTAGAGTGATGCATAGATGTTGGGGCAGTATTAATTGTCCTTGTGGGCGTCTCATTTGCCCTGAGTGTTCACGGTTTTGTGAGGCGTGTAACCGGTTAGTGTGCTGTTGGTGTATACCACCGATCATGACGCACTGCAGAGTTTGCTGTCTGGCGTATGTGCGCAATAGTCGTTACCGTTTGTAATGTTCTTACTTTGGTCTTTCTAACCGGATCGTAATATGGGTTTCCTGCAAAAGATTATCTATCCATGTATACATATGCATATATATATATATATATATATATATGCATATAGATGAGGATTCGTCAAACTGGAATTGAAAAAATAAATAAATTATTGCTTTGTTTCTGTTTATTTATTGATCCTCCGATTACCGCTCGAGAACTTTTTTGCCTTGCGAAATCAATAGGATGAAAAAACAAGAAGAAAAGCTCCTTTGCGTGCTAACTATATTTTTATATAAATGTAAATGTATCTGTTTCTTTCTCTTTTCCCTTTTTTTTTTGTTTTCATGCTACCTCTGGATGTCGGGTCTAGTAGGATGCTGTCAAGAAAGGTCATCCGCTGCTTTATTCCAAGGATAAAATGTACATCGTATTCGTCTCAGATAGCACATAGTAACGCAGTGACGGTGAGACGTGTAAATTTTGCTGGAGAGAAGCTGATGCCCACTTTACTTATCGATGCACCAAAAATCGAACCATTGATCTGTGGAACAGGCCAGCCTGCTCAGCGTGGACGGCGAAAACCATTAGTCTGGAAGCGAAGGCATCCATGGTTTGATAGACAGTGGTCTTTGGATTTGAAGCGCGCGAAGAAGGGCCCCGCTACTCCACAGTTTCCTGATGGAGTGCCATTTACACAGATTCGGGCGTTTCAGTCTTTTGCAGGAAGGTCATGGAAGATTAACGCGGGGCGTCGGAGGAAAATACGTCTTTCATTGAAACGAGGGAGGCGAAAATTGTTGTAGTGAGTTCATCAAAAAAAAAAAGGTGTGAAAGTTGTGCGTGTCTGTGTGTGGTGTATGCTTTCTTTTTATTGGTGGCTTCTCTCATTTGCACTGTGGAGTTACCTGTTTGTTTCATGCTTTTAAGCGCATATGTCGTCTTCAGCCGTTTTTATTTTTTCAACGTTTGCTTTCTCTTTTTATTTCTTGCTCTTTACATATATATATATATATATATATATATATATGTATATACATACATGTAAAAGCAAAAAAGAATTTCCTCTTTAAGGTAGTGTAGGCTCTGGATTTTTTTTTTTTTGTTATTCTTCTCTTGAGGGATTTGCCACGATTTTTCACGCACCTGGATAAATAGTATAAACGCACAAATTACCATCCAAATTTTTGCTTGTTTGTTTATTTTCTTCAAACAGAACCATTCATTGACTACGCGTTGGCGCACTATGTAAATATCTCCATATTACAGAGTGACGTATGTTATGTACAGTGGAGAATTTCAGGTCGGAATAGCCCCCAAACAGAACGCCTACAACAAGACTGCCTTTCTGTTTGACGTTTATTGCCAAAGATAATTCTTTCTATCTCCCCTAATTTTGCAGATCAATGAAGCCTGCTAACGTCTTGTGATGGGTGAGGCGTTATTCTGGTTGACAGAGCGTAGCGGTTTTTAGGGCAAACACGGCTCAGCGCCGTCACTCCATCCCCAGAGGGGTTGTAGCAGACATTGGCAATTTACGTAGAGCCACAAAAAGCAAATGTTTCACAAGTAGATTGAAATTATGGATATCAATTGTTCGTGGATTTGGGAACTGATGCCGGGTTTTACTCAAACACTGCAGCATAGATAATTGGTGTGAAATGCAATATTAAATCCGTGAAGGACACTCTTACATACTGCCTAACCGAATAATAATAGCAGTGAATGAAAAAAAAAAAACAGAAAGATGAAAAGAAAACATTCCGCTTTTAGGCGGCATCGTACCGAATACTGTAAATGGAGATGGACTATAAATGGAATAATAAGAATTCACGCGGATTTAAAACAACAAAAAGAAGCATTCTGAAATGGCGTACTCACTGTGCCCAAGTGGCTGAATGAAAGCACCGTCAAAGGTTCGAACCGTGAGCTCCGCGACACAGAGAATGAGGGACCCCGACAACGTGATGCAGTGGCTGCGGTGTAATGCTGTGAATGTTTCATCCTTTAGATTTTAACACATCATTCTTGGAGATGTACGAAATAAAACTACAAAAAGGACTGGGACGCTGACTACGGGTTTCTTTCGTTTTGAGTTTTTTTGTGGTTAATTCTTCGTTTGATAGACGTGAGAATTTCTTATCTCTCCACGACAATAAATACATTTTACTCTCCTAGATGTTGGCTTACTTTTATATTCATTTATTTATTTAATTCATCTTACGTCAATATATATATATTGCTATGGATATTAGCTTTTTTTTTTTTGCTTTCCTCTCTTGGATGTTGACATCAAGATTCTCATACAGACCAAAAAAAATGTTTTTTCCGTAGTTTTGTAATATATATATTTTAAATTTTCTCGAATTCATAACTTCCTTCTTTACGTTTTTCCTGGACAAATTTATATGTATGTGTATTGGATTCAATGAGGGGCGTTTGTTTAAATGTGAAGGGGCTAGGCAAACTTGACAATCGCACCAGTTAAGGTGTTTTTTTTTTTTGCTTTTACACATTGATGGGCACACCATTCCTTTCCTTTTTGGTTGCTTTCCTTGCACTTAGTGAAATGATTTTGACCTTTTTCTTTTGTATTTTATTATTATTATTATTCGTTTCCGTTTTTATAGTACGAATGGATTCCTCTGTCTGTGAAACAGAGACGGACAAGTGGAGGTTGTGTGTGGAAAATAACATGCTGAAACCCCAGTTAGAACAAAAGTGTAAAGATGAGATGCTGCAGTTTGATCGTTGTATTCGTGCATGGCGCTCTAAAGAGGGAGACATGGCGGTAATAAGAGGCGAAAACCAAGGTGATCCTCCACCACAGTGTGCGGCAATGTCTTGCCTTATCGGTATGTGTGTTCGCGATAGCGGTTATGATTTTCAACGGTGTAAGCTTCCCACTAAGTACTTTAAACATTGCGTAAAGAGTTTCTATGGTTCAGAGTATGTCGTGTAGATTTTTTTTTACTTGGATATTCGTCTACAGTGAATGATGCAATGAATGTGGGATGCAATTCTGTCTGGGGTGTTTTGTCTACTGTTTGTGAAGATCACTTACTTTCTTTATTTTGTATGTTAGTGCTCTCTGGAAGACCGGATGCTTTTTTTTTTTTGTACTCATATTTTTACATATTTGCATATACGTGTATGTTTATTACCATTTTCTTTTCTCTCTCTCTCTATCTCTTTTTTTTTTCTATTGTTATTGTCATTACTATTTAGTGAGGTGATGGATGTGTTTAATGCGTTAACTGCAGGGGCACGCTTTGAGGCCGACAAGCATGGCGCAGCGATGAAACGTTTTACGCCAAAAGGTGACACAGCAGGCCTCAAGAACACTTTTGGAGATCCGACTCTTTCTACGGAGGTATTTGACATTCCGGTTCCCATTGGAGGTCTAAATTTGTTTGGAAACTTTAGAGAAAGCAAAGCGGTAGAGGATGCTTCTATACCGCAGCAGCAATTCCCAGTTGACACTTCTGATAATCCAGTGAAAAAGATGAGTGTAAAACGGATGCGAAATATTTGGCGAAAAAACGAGGTTGATGTACAGGGTGTGGACGTACCTCAACCGATTGAGCACTTTTCAGAGCTGGCACGTCCGCCATTGTCTGTGGATAAACGCATCGTTTCAAATCTGTTTCAAAGAAATCATCGCATTCCAACCCCAATTCAGATGCAGGCTATTCCTTCCTTGATTTCTAAAAGAGATTTACTAGCCTGTGCCCCGACAGGTTCGGGAAAAACCATTGCGTTTCTTATTCCAATGTTTAAGTTGTTACAGTGCCCTAATCCACAGTCTGGGGTACGAGCACTAATTGTGAGTCCAACTATTGAATTGGCTGAGCAGATTGAGAGGGAGGCCTTTTTTCTGATGAAAGGGCAGCGCTGGAAGTTTGTTCAGCATGGTCAGTCAACACGAAACAAAGATATTTTCGTTACTACACCCGGTCGTGTTTTTTCCATGATGAAGAAAAAATTAATTGATCTGAGTAGCGTTCAGTACCTTGTATTTGACGAAGGTGATCGTCTGTGGGATTCATCTACGGATAATCTTCAGTTGATAGATGCTATAATAACTACATGTACATGCAAGGAGAAAGTTGTTGCCTTATTCTCTGCCACGTTGTCGGAGAAGACAGAAAGCATTGCCCGTTCCGTCATGTCTACTGACCCTGTACGCATTATTGTTTCAGGTCGTTCTGCGGCAAGTAGAAAGGTTTCTCAACAATTGGTTTACTGCGGAAACGAACTTGGTAAAATCGTCGCTATCCGCAGTATAGTACAAGAAGGGATTACACCCCCTGTGCTTGTTTTCGTTCAAAGTATTGAGCGAAGCAAGGAGCTTTATGATGAGATAAAATGTCAGGGCCTTCACATAGCTGTGATGAACTCCAAAATGACGCATGAAGAGCGCGAAGAAGTAATGATGAATTTTCGTCTAGGAAAGATATGGGTGCTTGTCACAACCGACCTTCTTTCACGAGGCATTGACTTCAAGAATATTGGTACAGTTATTAATTTTGATATTCCAACAACTGTTGAATCTTATATTCATCGAATCGGAAGATGTGGCCGTGCAGGTAAAACGGGTAAAGCTATTACCTTCTTCACTGAAGATGATAGAGAACGAATACCACCCATTGCCCGTATAATGAAAAATTCTGGAAGTCCAGTGGAGGATTGGATGCTAGAAATTAAGGTGGATAGACGTGTTCGACAGCAACTTCGTCGAACTACACCTCATCGAATGATTGTAAATACCCGAAAACGTATGCTTGTTGCGGATCAGCGTGTTGAGAGACAATTACGTCGGTTGGAAAAGGAAGGTGCAACATCGGTTAAAAATCAGACTTCAGAAGAGGACCCTGCGTAGACAATAATATAGTCAACGTAAATGAAAATAATAACAAACAATCAAAAAACAAACAAACAAAAACAGAAATGCTAAGTATTATGCGTATTAAATTTGAGAACTTTAGCTACTCCAATAGTGACTGGCGAAATGAAATATAAAACCTGATATATGATTGCTAACTAATTGTTATATCTTTTTCTTTTCTCCATCATGTAAAGTTCATATGGTTTATTGTGAATCTTTTTTCTTTTTCTTTTTCTTTTTCGCCTCGCTTCTCTTTTTTTTTTTTTACTTAACGACTACATGGGAATGCTTTAACCTAAAGATGATAATCGAAAGTGATGATAGTGGATTTGTTTCAGTGAATCGATTCGCATTTTCCCACCTACATAATGTCAATGACACGATAGTCATGGAGAGTATTCAGAAAAATCGGGATGCTTTGATGCATATCGTAGAACTAGACCTCTCGTTTTGTAATCTCACGGAGAAGGTAATGGACATGCTTCGTGCAATCATTGTGTATGAATTGACACCGAATCTTAGCGTTTTAAACATTGCCGGGAATTTCAATGAACTCGGGTGTAGAAGTGGTTTCTTAAAATCTAACGGGAAGAAGCTTTGCCTACTCGTGGATGAGCTCTGCTT
Organism: Trypanosoma mega; assembly: GCA_030849715.1. Taxonomy (NCBI): domain Eukaryota; phylum Euglenozoa; class Kinetoplastea; order Trypanosomatida; family Trypanosomatidae; genus Trypanosoma; species Trypanosoma mega. Next base: position 33,216 of record JASANV010001415.1, on the reverse strand, counting down.
TCTTTGGAGAAATCATGATGCACTACACACATTGATCCTTGATCCATGGATATGTGAGAGGCACGAGGAATACCATAAAACACGTAGAATGAAGCAATCTTTTTTTCTCCTTGAATCCCACATGCGTGAAAATAGACACGCATCTATTGACAAATTAAAAGTAGATAAACATATCCATTTCGATCGGATCAATGCGATGATTAAACTCGAGAGTGATTTGAGAATTTTGCAGGAAAAGAAAGAAAGAGAAGCGAGACATCGAATAGTTTTTCGTTGCCGTTTTTAGAGGTATAAATACTCTTATGTCAAAATCATTGCGTGGGACATTTGCTCTTTCTATATATTATTGTTTTTATTATTATTATTATAAAAAAATTCTTTTGTTGCTTTATTATTAATTTACGTGTATAGTGGTGTAATGATTATGTATAAATGTGTCACTTTTTCTTTCTCTTTTTAAATATATTTATGTATGTGTGTATATGAATACGTACGTTATTTTTTCCCGTTTTTTCTACGCTTATTTTCTCATTCTTTTTTTCTTTTTCTTCTTTTGCTATGTGTGTGACCAGTATGAGTAAAGGAAGAAAGAAACTTGAGTTACACATGAATGATGATGATTTGGTAACGTTATTTGCCGTGGCTTTAGCAGGAGAAGAAACGTATTGGTTTTGTTCCCCTGTCCGCGGAAAGCCTTTGCCACCCGATTGGAGATTTTGCACGTGCCGTTGGTTTTACCGAATAAATGATCCCGCCTTGTACAATAGCATTTCTGCGTATAAGAGCGACGTAGGAGTATTACTGGAGCTTGGTGCGAATGGAACATCGCGAATCGAACGCTTTGCTGTGCTAGATGATTCGGTGAGGGCGATAAAGTTTAAGCCGGAGGATGGTAAAAGCAGCTCAAAAGCCATTTTTATTGTTGACCGCGAAAAGAAAACTTATTTGGATTTAAAGTATGACGAGCTTCTGCAACGCGAAATAGCGAATACTTCAAATGATGTGGTTTCTACCGAGAACCATGATAAAAAAAAGACTGAGGAGCTCATTATGACTCCTGAAAAAAAGATATATAGAGATGTCCCGCGCCGAAAGCATATGGACACTGTGGACGAAGACATGATGGATACGGATTTGGGAAACGAAGAGGCTTTTCTATGGAATCGTCATTACATTGTTGAGTATGGCAATCGTGTATTCTACGTATGCCGTTCTGGTAAAGACAATGAGACGGGTTTTAAAGTCGAACGACTTATTCGATCTGGTGTGACGTTATTTTTGCTTTTTTATGATAAAGATTCTAAACCATGTCGAGTGAGTCCGACAGAAGTAGGGGTGCGGGTGAGCTCCAGTTCTACATTGGAGGGAATAGACGGTAAAGTATTGGTGATGATGGCAAGTACAATAGAGTCCGCTTCAAAAACGGAGGTGCGCGAACCACCTGCGAAAAAAATTCGAGACATAACAGAGGATTTCGTTCACCATCCTCCGTTGAAAACGGAAAAGAAGGAAATTAGAAAGCAGGTTCATCCCCGTAGTGTGGAGAAATCCTCGCTGATAGCAGCTGGTGTGAATGTATGGGTAGATTTCAATGGAAAACCGGAACATTTTGCACACCTGGCTGAACGTTTTCCATTCAGTAGCGACAGTGGTAATCATGTGCGAACTACCGTCTTTGCCGATGGATCCTGTGTAACGTATGATTCCACCACTGCTGCAAAGCATGCGGGAAAAAAGAAAACCCTTTCCCTGCCGACAGATAGTGATATGATGGGTCTTTTAGAGAATATACAGCTGGCAAAAGACCAATTTAATTCAATGTAACGGTTTCCGTTGTATCACTGTTGTGATAAGAAGATATTTCTGCAGCGCTCTTGAATCATTGTATTCTTTAAAACGCCAGAAAAGTTTTGTCTGTGGATATTTCTTTATTCTTTTTCTTTTTTTGTTTACCTTTTTTCTTGCTTTTCGTGCTCTGCATATTCTCCACGCAAACATTTTTCATGTAATGCTTCCCTAATACACACACACATTCTCTCTCTGCCTCTCTCTTTCTCCTGTATATTCCTACATATGTATAAATATTAATATATCCGTAGTTTAAGTGACGATATGTTGCGCCTCCGCGTGGCAGTTACAATTATGCCGTTTGGAAGTATGAGGTGTGTATTTCAGAGCAAGCCCTTTATAAATGCTAGCAAAGATTTGCCCTCAACACCCGAAGGAAAGAATCCGTATGATGTTCTTGAGATTACAGTCACCAATTCGACAAGCTTGGATGATATTTCGAAGCAATTCAGAGAACTAGTTGTGCGTAATCATCCTGATCAGCCTGGTGGTTCCCATGAGCGAATGTCAGAGGTGAACGCCGCCTACAAAATTGCTAAGGAGCATCATGCCCGACTTATCCATCGTTTGAAGGAGTGTGAGACTGAGGTGAAGAGTAATGATGCATATCAACAACACAGACATGCACGTGCGCAAAGGGATGATGAGCTCGGACGCACAGGTGGTGTTTTGCGACGAAATGCAAAATCTTCGTCTCATTCCACAGTTGGTGTTAGAAGAGCGCGTTCATTGCAGGAGATTGAGGCTGAGTGGAAAAACTTTAAAGAGGAAACCGAATTAGCTGTAGGAAGTATGTGTAATCGTTATGAGTTCGCTATAGAGCAAGGACGTTTTTTTCGAAAGACCGCGATGCTGAATGAGATTACAGTAAGGGAGAGGTGGTTGAGGAAAAGTTTTGTGAAAAATATATGGGAAGAGGTGCACGAATTAAGAGGCGAACTTCTTCGTCGCGGTGCGCGTAGCGCTAATCAGTCACAATTAGCGGAACAAATGGTATCTTTTGCATCAGTCATGCAGCGTAAGCTGAATGAAGACTTTCAACGACTTACTCAACTGAGTGTTCAGTCACAATCCCGTCTGTTTCTGCAGCGGGTGCTGTTTGTCATGCTGGTTATGGTGGTCTTTTTGAAGATGTGGAAAAGCTTCTTTAAAGGAGTTTTTAATAATACACTTACTGTGCGATTTCGACAGGCAGTACTGAGCCACTGAAATTGAGGCATTTGTTTTGCATATATATATATATATATATGTGCTTTTTTTTTTACAGGACCATTTTATTTGATTGAGCTGAAAGAGAAACTTTTTCTTTTTTTTTTCGATTTCATGAATCCAACTTTTCTTTTTTGTATCCCTTTCCCATACTTTTGTATATCCTGATGTGTATATGTGTGTGTATATATTTTCTCTTCTTCTTGTTTTTCTCCTTTGTTTTAGTGTCGTTTGGCGGCCATTGCTCGTAAGTTTTTAAATTTTTTAAAAATCATTTGTGCTTGGAATGAACCTCATGTCGCATTTATTGAATGCAGGTAGACGTTCGCCTCCTAGATTGCCTCCTCAAAACGATGATGAAGAGTTAACTGCCTCATTTGATCCGTTTGATGCCACCGAAAATGATGAAGCCAAACAAGTAAAGGTGAGGTGGTGGTCAAGCCATGTGAATCATGAGTTAAGCTCTCACCGAAGTCCTCTAGTAGCGGCGGAGATTTTGTTACGGCAACTTCGTGAGTACGGAGGAGGGCACTCGGAGATTGCGGAGGACCTTCTACTTGTTACCGCTCTTCCTGTTCTACATCAATGTGCCCCTGGGTTAGGAACATACGGTGACCTCCTTCAAAGTGCACTTCATGAGGTTGTACCGACTATAATGTTTACAAGAACTCTTGCTCTTAATCATGGGGAGGTACTTCAACGTGTATCTTACGCTGAGTGTTTTTCTCGTATTAAGAGCAAATTTGAACATCACGTTAAATTATCATCATCTCTTCAGCATCGTGCCGCTTTGGAAGATGAAGTCATGGTACGCGTCGTTAGGAGACTCGATAACCTTTGGGTGAAAATGTGCTTTATGGCTTGGAAAGGTCTTTGTAACCAGATGAATGCAAAAAAGAAAGGGTTTCAGCGTCTAGCCACAAGAGGTGCTGCGTTGAGAGTAGTTCCTGGGCTCGTTAGACTTTGGCGACGTTACGCACATGGTATCACGTTAAGGGAAAAACTCTCAAAGCACAGTGCGCTATCGAAAAATTTGGAGGGCTTATACCTTGTTGAGCAAGGAGCTAAAAGTCGTCACGAGCGTACGCTTGAGGAAGTCCGGGAGAAGACTCGTTTGCTGGAGGCGGTAACAGAGCGTTGCATCGCCACGGAAAGCCGATTAACTGTTCTTCAAAGTATTTTAGATGAGACCGATCTCTCTTTGAGAGCCCATTGGTCGTGTTGGAATGAGGCTATGACGAATATTTTTTGTGATAAACATGCTTTTCAACCTCATGCGATTGGAAATATTCGAAATGATGTACAATCTGCGACTCAAAATATTACAGATACAGCTACGCTTTATTTGAAGGAGGCTAGAAAACGTACCTGGAAAATAGGTAAAAGTACGATTTGCCAATACATTTCAAAAGCCAAATTGCGAGACGTTGATATCGAGGAAATTTTAAGTCCTGATGATTTAGTAAATGTAGTCACTTCAATTTGTCATCCGGTAGTGTCGCCATTAAGACTTATCGACATTGCTCATGACGATCAGCAAAAATTTGACCTAACGCTCAAGTTTCTGTCAAGTATTAATGACGGTGGTCACTGCTCATTGTTTACTGATCAGAATATTGAATGTGTTGATGAATGTGTGACAGATTTCCGTAAAGAATGTGGAAAAAAGATGGTTTCACACGTAGCCGCTGGTATTGATTCCCTACATCTTTGTCCAGAGAGTAATGAAAAATACCTTCACGCTGTACGAGAATGTTTAGAAAAAGAGGAACTCATACAGATACATGATTATTTGAGTAGAGTCTTTTATGAACTCTCCGCCGCAGGAGTACCACTAAATAGGGAAAAAGTTGAGGTCTGTATATGTAGTGTTGTGGAGCCTCACGAGAGTCAGGTGGTGCGTGCTTTTTATCCGTCACATGGAATTCATTCGATTTCTGACATGATTAACTACCTCTCAAAGGTTTCACAATTCAGTTCATGGACTATCACGGCGTTGGTAGAACATATAGAGGCGAATTACAATACCGGTCCGTATGAAGAAATTTCTATGATGCTTCATGATGAGGATACTTTGAGATATTTAGGAGAGCATTCTGCAGAGTTGTCCTGCATTTTTGCAAAGCTAAGAGATCGGCGGTTTCCCATGATCCTATCTGAAGAAGTGACACGACGCTTCTTGTGTCAAAAATTTGATTTATCTAGCAATGAGGTCGATATTCTGTTTCAATTGGGTGCTGACTCAAAGAATGTTTGTAAAGACGATTTCGGTAAATTTTTGCTCGGCCTCGCGACTTTTGCGAATCCTTCACCCTTTATTTCCGCAGCCGATAAAATAGCTGACGTGATTGATCGATGTACAGAACCATAGCTAATTTTTTTTTTTGCTTTTTGATGTTTTTTTTATGTATATGTATGTATGTATATATATATATATATATATATATATATATATATACATGCTTTCTTGCCAGTTAGATTTGGTTTTTGTTTTTTAAAGTAAGATTTCTTCGACAAAGCAATTCATGTTGGTCGTATATATATATATATATATATATATATATATATATGTTCTTTTTTTTTTTTGTGTGTGTCTGTTATCCTTAAAAAAAAAATGATACGACTATTGTTATTGATATTATTTCTGACGTTCGTGATTGGGTGGGTGGATATTGATCTTTATTTTCCTTCTTTATTGACATTAATATTTTTCGCCCCTGCTATTTTTTTTTCTTTTTTCTTTTTGTAACTTGATGTAAGGTGTGTTATGAGAGAGACGTAATGACTTCCTGTGAAACAGCACATCGGACTTTTGTGCATCATATGGCACTGGATCCTTCTGGCTCTTTATTAGCCTCATGCTCGAGTGATAAGCAGGTAAATATTTTTCACCGTTCGCTAGTAGGAGCTGAATGCAGCCCATGGATGCTCTTCTGTGTTATTCGGGATCATGTGGCAACTGTTACTCGTGTAGCATGGTGCTTGGACCGACAACATGGACCTCTTCTCGCTACCGCAGGTGCGGATAGATGGATTTACCTTTACAACATAAACATTACTACACAAAAGGGTGGAATAGTCGCCAATGCGGTGAAGTGGCCACCTGTAAAGGGATTTGAAAGGGATGCAATCACTGATGTGGCGTTTGTTCCGCCTCGCCAACATCACGCACTTCTGCTATCAACTGCATCTTTAGACGGGTATGTGAGATTGTATGATATAAATCAACGACAGGAGTTTCCATGTGTCTATAAGATCACAGCTGATTCGGATAGTAGCGAGCCTCTCAACATTCGTAGAGGTGGTATTACATCTATTGCTTGGTTTCCGAGCTCTGCTGATGAGACGATGACACTTGCAGTCGGATGCGTGAATGGAAGCTTTTTTCTTTATCGTTTCTCGAAGGAAAAGAACGATTTTGAACAATTGCGTAATACTCTTCCTGAAAGAGCTGAGGGACCTGTTGAACATATTCTTTGGGCACCTCCAGTAGGACGTTTGTTTCAACTCCTTGTTATATGCTCACGAAGCAGTGTGCATATTTTGCGATTAAATTGTGTGTCTCCGTCACTAGAAGAATTTGACTGTGAAATTTTCACATGGCGTCGCGGTGCTGTTTGCGCGGCATGGACCCGTTCAGCCTCTTTGCTTTATTTGGTTAGTGATGATGAGGCAACGGAGGTGAGTGTTTTGCAGGCAAATGATCCATCCAATCACCAGTCTTGGAGGGAAGTAGCACAGAATACTTCTGGCGTTGTATAAGCAATTATCAGGTTATGAGGGTTGAGTCTCCATATTGTTACTAATATGCATACACACACATATATATATATATATATATATATATATATATATATATATTGTGTGTGTGTGTATGTGTGCTTTTGTTTCTCATTCTTTCTCGTTTTTTTTTTTTTTCGTCATTCCTAGAATTGCGGCAGGTCACTACAGTCACGTTGACCATTCCCAGGAATAGCGGCAAGGGTGAATAGAGGCATGTTGTTTCCTCTTACTACTTTTTTTTTCTTTTTATTCCTTTTTTAAATTCTTCTATCGAAAGGGAAAATGTATCCTTGTTTTAGGTTTAATGATTTCATCATTTTTATTGCTGACTTTATGCAAAGGGATTTATGTAAGTACGCGACGTTACCACATAATGTTTTTTGTCTTTTTTGATTTCTTTGTTTTCTTGTTCCTTTTTCTTTGTCTCATTTGAATAATACTAAAAAACAAACAAAAAAAACATCTTTTCTTTAGGGCCGATTGACTGTAGTGTGGGCGACGGGTGCGATGCACGGCAATAAGTCCACTATTGAGATGGGCTTTTGCTCCGTTCACAGGCGAAAACGAACGAGAGTGGATTTGGTTCCATTAGATAGTCATTCAGGACAAATGCGCTGCAAAAACAATAAGGAGTGCCGTCAGCGGGTTGAGGTGGAAACAGTTATTTGCAGTGTTCACAATCGTCGAAGAAATATTCTTCATATGAAGGAGATTCGTAAAGGTGTGTTTCAGTGTGTTCCACAATTTTTGTGTCGTGGCCAGTTCAGTGAAACGAATGCGCATTCATCCAACTCTAATGTTCCATTTCAATCAAACTATCCGATGCGCAACCACCGCAACCACCAGGCCGCAAGAGAAGCGCATGCCAATCATGTTGCAGCGATGATTTGGGCGCCCTCCACGACCCAGGCGCGTAACGCCACTTTGGCAACCTCCGCAGAGTGGTCACAAAATGATGCCAAAGTGTGGTGTGCCAAACACGGAAAACTGACCTCCCAGTGTGAACTCGTGAAGGATTCCTATCACGCCTGCTACGATTCATCGATGTGTCTGTCCACCCCACTAGAGTTGCCTTCGGACCTTTCTGAGCGGGGGTGTACAATGCTCTTGTGTTTAAAGCATAACACATTACGATTGGTGGACTTTGTTGAACGGGCATCGGACAAAATGAATTATCAATGTGTTAGCGGCCACGAGTGCCGCGGAACACTTCTCATCGATAACCGCGAGGCACTTCCGGAGCTAACTGCGAATTCCACAAGAGACGCCGTTTCATCCTTTTTCGTCTAACATTTTAGCTCCATGGAAGAAAAAAAAAACAAAGAAAAGAACACACACACAGATACACGAAAAGAAAAGAAAAAAAGATAAAAAGGGAGGGAAGAAAAGGAAAAGAAATGCAAGCAGGGGATTTTTTTTTCTTTTTTCTGAGATTTAAATTTTTTTTGTGATATTTTTTTTCTTTTTTACTTTGAAAACGTCTTTATTATCACTAATTTTGTGACTACTATTATGATTTTGTATATATTTACATGTATATTTCAATAACTCTTGTTGATACATATCTTTTTTTTTTCTTCTTCTATGTATATGAATTTACTTTATCTTTTTTTTAACATGTGGAACTCTAGGAGTTGTGATGACATCCAATCCTCGTGTCCATCATGACTCCGATTCAGCCTTGATGGAGAAAATGGACGAAGAGCAAATGATTCATGTTTCTGTGGCTGAATTACCCCAAGAAATTCCCTACTTGCAATTAACTCTGCGCGGAATCATTGGTGTTGTGTGGCAGAGAACAACAGTTTTAATAGTACTTTTGCTCTTTCAATCCATGTCTCAGTTCATTCTTGAGATGTATGAAGGTCTTATTAGTCAGCATGTCATCATTCCCATGTTTTTGACGATGCTGGTAGGGGCAGGTGGAAATGCAGGAAACCAATCGACCATTAGGTGTATTACAGGTTTGGCGACTCGTGAATTCAAACTGCGCGATTACCTATTAGTACTGCGTAAGGAGACGATTTGCGGTCTAGTGAGCTCATTTTTTTTGACATGCGTTGGATTTGCTAGAATATACTACTTTTACGGAAATCAGTTTTACTCCACAATAGCAGTATCGCTTTCACTTTTTTGCATTATGCTTGTTTCTGTTATCTTTGGTACGACACTTCCTTTTTTCTTCAAATTCATTGGTATTTATAAGGAACATGCTGCACCGTGCATACAGGTTTTGATGGACATCACCGGTGTACTCATCACGTGCTTAATATGTTCCGTGATAATCCCGCAGAGTGAAGGTGGTAATCCCGAATCGCAAAAATAATAAATATATGTATATATATATATATATATGTATATATATACATATGTATACTCATCCAGTTTGCTTTTAACTTTTTCCACTTTACTACCTACATACTTACAAACCTACTTTTTAAACTTGTTCTTGTATTTTTTATTTATTTCTATGTATGTATCTTTTTTGGATAATTGCTTACGTATCTTTTATTCATATATATATATATATATATATAATTTTTATTTTGTGTTTCTTTTTATTTTTATTGTTTTTTTTTTTTTTCTTTCTCTTGCTTCCTTAGAAGCATTTTTATCAAAAAATTTTGGTCCTTTTTGCTAATAGAAACTATTGTTCTTATTTAGTTTTGCAGATTAAGATCTAGAAAGATGGTTGAGGCGACACCAGAAATGACGAAGTATTGTTTTGCTGTATTAGCCAGCAAATTAAAGAATGAACCTCTCCCTCAAGCGCCGGAAAGTATCCCAAATGATCCCTATCCTATATTCGTTTCTTTTAAAAGAAATAGTGATGGGTATCTTCGTGGGTGTGTGGGAAATTTTGCTGCCGAACCACTTCATGAACAGTTACGAAATTATGCTCTCATATCAGCTCTACAAGACACTCGCTTCTCTCCAGTTCGATTGGAAGAGCTTCCTTCACTGTGTTGTTCTGTATGTCTCCTGCATTCGTTTGAAAAGGTAAAAAAATGGGATGACTGGGAAATTGGCACTCACGGAATTAAAATATTTTACAAAAAATACAGTGCCACGTTTCTTCCGCATGTCATGCCTGAACAAGGATGGGACCACCTTGAAACATTGAAACATTTGTTGCGAAAAGCTGGCTTTAATGGAGAAGTAAACCCCTCAGTTTTGAATGATGTTGAAGTGACGCGTTACAAGGAAAGTATGACAGAATTGCCGTTTTCGTCAATATGAGACTGAAGTTAACGCTTTTTTTTTCATTTTTAATTTTATTTTTGCATTCAGACTTTTTTCATTTTTTCGAATAGAGTAAGGCCTTTTTGAGGATACTCAAGGAAACTTGACTTTCTATGCGACTTACCTATTGAAAAGGTCTCGACTATAACAAGTACAGTACAAACATACATCAATCTATATATCTATATTTTTATAGATTTTTGCTCTTTATGTGTGGTGTGTTTACGTGGGAGGTACTTGAAGACGCTTCTTGAAGCGTTTATATATATATATATATATATATACTGTTGGGTTAGTTTTACTTTTTTTTTCTTCTGCTTTGAATTGTTTTTCTTTCCCTATTTTTTTTTTTACTAATATGCCCCTTTCTTTGTTTGCTTGCTTAAATTTTTTTGTATATCTTTTTTCTTATCAACTTTTCTTTATTTGTTTTATTATTTTTTGTTCAGATATATAGCCCCCTTATATATATATATATACATCTATATGCTAGTAGAACCTTTACATCAAAGAAGTTTAGGTCACCATTACCGAAAGGCGTTGCTACACTCAAATCAATAATTGCCACAAAGACAACAAGATCACACAAACAAACGCACACACACGCCAATATAGATTCCTTATATAGTCTCTTTTTCTCTCTATAATTTTTTTAATATATTTTGCTGAAGAAGCGTCAAAAGAATTTTTTTTTTTTATAGGGGAATCTTTCTTGATTCCCCTATTTGTGTGTGTCTTCGAGGTTACCATTTGAAACTATGCTAACTAATTTTGAACATGTGACGGGTAATCCTCCGGAGGACCGCACCGCAAAAGGTATCAGTTCTACCAACTTGTCATCAAAGTCGCGGAAACGAAATTTTAAAAAAGTTGATGAATCTAAAGTAGATGGCTTTCTTGATAGAGCCCGTCAAGGGATACACTGCTCTTTTTGTGGAGGAGTGAAATGCAAACACGAAAGCTGGGAAGCGATGAAGGAAATGAGGTTTGAAACGGCTTTTGAGGGATTGAATTCTAGTTGGGTTGGCACAGATGTTGTGGCGAGTCAGCGACCATCGACGTCATTATTTTTGAAGTATTTGCTTATTCAACAATTTAAGGAAAAACAAATTACGGGTGTTTTTAACCTTCAAGAAAAAGGAGAACACGCGAGCTGCGGTCCTGACGGCATCTACGCTGCAACTGGTTACAGTTACAACGGGGAAGAAGATCTAATGCGACACAATATAAGCTATTATGAATTTCCATGGCCAGATATGACTGCGCCACAACAAGATATCGTATTGAGGAGTGTCCAGGTAATGGATTTTCACGTTAAAAATTCGGGCAAAGTTCTCGTTCATTGTCACGCAGGATTGGGACGGACGGGTCTTATGATTGCCTGCTACTTGGTATATGGTTGGCATATGCCAAGTGCAGAGGCTATAAAGTTAGTTCGTCAAAATAGACCCGGTGCCATTCAAACTTCAAGGCAAGCACAATTTATATTTGATTTTGAACGTCACTTATGGCGACTTACCCAAGCTTTTCGAGTTGAAATATCAGATGCTATAATCGACATTGAATTATTTTTACAGCGACAACGACTTGTCTTACATGGCGATCAGGCTGACTATTACCGCTATATCCCTATGCCGATTCATATTCTTCTCTGTCGACTCCTTAATTTGATAAGTAGTGGAGCAGATGCGGAGTTAGCACTTCTCTCTCTAGCTTCTAGCGCTTCTCCAGGGGAGGCCACATTGAGCGCTTGCAGACTTTCTATTAATCGTCGTCGTTTTAATGTCAAGGCTATGACAGATGTCAGTATCCTAAGTTTTTTAGTTTGCGATTGGTTTCGGTCCATGTCTCTTCCAGCACTAACGGTTGAAGCTTGTAATTCCATTGTTGATTACAAGCTTAAGGCCCCAAATGAACGGGAATCACTTTCTGATTCCATAGCACGTATAATGAGCAAGTCTGTTCGTCATACACTAGGAGTAGTTGTTTCCGCATTTCAGATTATTTCTCTTAGGACAAAGGCATCTGTAAAATCGTACGCATTCAGGTGTTTGGCTGACTCCTTTACACATGCACACAATCCAGTAAAGTTGAGACACAGTCCTGTAGAGAGGGAACTCATATACGAGTTCTTCTTAGATTGGGGAAATTCGATTGAAGATTTATATTTTAATGCGGTTAATGTGGGCAAGGATCATCGGACCATTCGAAGAATCGCCTTGGCTTCATCTGTTGCCCTTGAGGACACTTCCCATCATGACTTTCAACGACGTGCTCTTACTTTTCAGCCGGCTGATCTGATGACAGAAGACGATGAGAAGAGCAATTGAGAAGTAGAGAGGCAAATTTAAATTTGCTTGTTTCCTTTTTTGCATGCGCGTTTGGAGCCCTCTCTCGAGACATTTTTTTTACTTTGTTGCTCTATGTGGAAAATGAAGGTGAGCGTGTTTTATTAACTCCACTTCCCTCGTTGCAATTTTTTTTTCTTTTGGTGTATTTTATTTTTATTTTTTGACAGCTTTCATGCTTCTTTTTCCTGTTCATTACTCGCTCTACTTAGTGTCGTCTTCCATGGTGAAATTTACATAATCTATTCTTTTTTTTTTTTTGTACTCTCTCCTTTTCTATCTCTATGTAAATATTTTTGGCTTTTTTTTTTGTTGATCTATATACATATATATATATATATAAATAGATACATATTTTCAATGCTGAGACGTTCTTTTGTGTTTCTACAGAAAGGGGAAAGGGGGCTGTATTTCCCAATAAACCATCGCATAGTTGATCGTCGCATTTCCGCTGTTGTGAGATTAGAGCAATCGGACGTGCAATCTCGTTATCGTCGTGAACTGAGAACAAATTTTACCACAGGTGAGACTCGACAGTCTATCTCTCCTGCCTGGAGCTTAAAAGAGCGACCGACACATTTCCTTTCTCTGCGTCTTCCACCCAGAAATGCTCTGAGAGTACGTGTGGAGGAGATGCATAATCAAATTTTATTTACTCATCAAGATTATGCTCCTCTTCTTATTCCATTAGAACGACTACACATAACTCTTGGTGTCATGACGATTCCTTTAGAAAGACAAGAAACAGTAATGTCTTCTATCCATAATTGCGTAGCCAAAGTGATGTCCGTATTGCGCCCTATTCGACTTCGCTTCAGAGGTTTGGGAACTTTTAACTCTGGTCGTGTGCTTTTTGTGCAGACTATTCCAGAGGCGGATTTTAGTACTTTAAATACCTCTATTTGTCGAATGAGGAAGATGATTGGTTGTGGATTAGGTGTGGATATGAAAGGTAACCCACACGATACCTTTGTTCCCCATGTGACGGTGGCGAAGATTAGACCAAGTCAAGCGTCAAAGTTTAGTACCAAAATTCCGATATCCCTTTGGGCAGAGTATCAGCACCATGATTTTGGCGAGGTCACATTTTCTACTGTCGATCTTTGCTCGATGAATGGAGGCACTCCTAGCGAATACTACAAAACATTAGCTTCGGTAGAGTTGATGAACAAATGAAGGAGAACAATGACATCAACACAAAGGAAGAAGTACTTGATTTTGCACGCATTTATATATATATATATATATTTTGTATTTATACATGCTAAAAAATATGGACAACATTGGCAATTATTGTGCCTCTAAAAAGTGATTTTCGTAGTGATTCACTTTTTTATTATTTTTTATTCTCGCATATCTTTTTTTTTTTTTTCTGTTGTATGTTTTTCTTTTTCTTTTTATTTTTTGCGTCTCATTATGTACTTTTCTTGTACTTTTTTTTTGCAAAGGGTAATAATGGACGCTAGTAAGGCCAAGAGTGCCACCAAGAGTCTTAGTGGTGAAAAAATTGAGCAAAAGACTCCCCTTAGTATATGCATTTCGGAAAAACACAAGAAACAACTCCGCGAGGCTTTCGATCTTTTTGACTCAGAGGGTACAGGACGCATTAAAGCTCTTGATGTTAAGGTTGCTCTCTGTGCCCTTGGGTATGATGTGAGCAAGGAAGAGTTAATTCATTTACTAAAGCAAGTGGGTGGTTCCATTGCAGGGGCGGTAGACTTCAACGAGTTTTACTGTGTTCTCGTTGCCAAGATGATGCAGCGCGAAAGCAGAGGAGAGGCAGTGCGTGCATTTAAGTTAATTGACACAGGAGACAAGGGTCACATTTCAGTGGACGACCTTCGACCCATCGCTGATTCTTTGGATCTTGATTTGACCGATGACGAATTAGCCGAGATGGTTCTCTTTGCTCATCCGTCAACGACACTTGCAAAAAATGATGCTGAATTAAAGGAACCGTTGTCAGTAAGTGAGGAGGAGTTTCTCAAACTCATGAACCGTGCACATGTATACTAGCATTACGATTCCCACATATGGCTACATATATATATGTAAATATATATATATATATATATATATATATTTATTTATTTACTTGTACAAAAAAAGAAAGAAAGGAATTACAAAAGCAATACCCTCCCCCACATGTAAATATATATATATATATATATATATATATATATATATATATATATATATATATATATATATATACAAATATGAAGGAAAGTGTTGCTGTTATCCAAATTGATACCTTTATTGTCTTAAAACAAAAAAAAAAATTTTTTTTTTTCTTCGTTTTTAGAAACGAAGCACGTTTTTTTTTTTTTTTTTGTGGTCGTCTTATTTTTCCCATTTTTTGTTTACGTACACAATACAAACTCTTTTTTTTTTTCTTCTTTTTTTTTTTTTCGACTTAGAGGAGGTGCAATGTCTGTTTTGGGTGTCTCCTCTTACTTTTTGTGGACGCAAAAGGGGAGAACGGTTCTTCCTTTAGTTCGCGGAAGTGGTTTCCTTGTGTCATTTAAGCGTCTCAATTGTTTTTACAAATATCACGTTATAAGTGCGGCTCACGTAACATGTCCGGTTAGGTATCGTCAAGTGTACGGTGACACTGTAGGCTTACGAGCAATAGGTGAACGTCACATCAGCACGAGACTACTTAAACCACACTTGAATAGTACCATTGAGACCTCTCTTGATTTAGAGTTTTCTCAAGTATTTTTACCAAATGTAGATGTCGTCTCATTGCGTTGCCGCAGCGAAGAGGAGTTACTCCAAACACATCTAAAACCGTTTGAATTGGATTTACGTCCCCTCGACGACGGCGCAGAGCTCCTTGTGTATGGCATGGACGCGATGGAGGAGAGGGGAAACCCAAACGATGATGGATTACGCCTCAAAGAGGTTTGTATAGAGGGAAAGTGTAAAGCAGCGCTGGTATCATTAGATTACGGAACCGTTGTTCTCGCCTCCCTTGCATCACCCCTCATTCTTAGCATGTGTGGGGGTCCTGTTGTGCGGCGTGACAGCGGAAAGTGTGTGGGCGTTGTCGTTGCGCGTGTGCTGAAGAGCGCCCCGCCGCGTGACCCTCAAGTCGGTGTTCTCTACCAAGATCCGTGGCTTGACATTTCGCAGAACGAATCTATTCACAGTCGCGGACCGATGGATGTGGCTTTCGTTCCTATCCGTGAGTTTATTGACTCACTTGGTCGTAGCGAGAGATAGACTGTTGGGTCATTTCCATTTCAAACTGTGAAAAAAAGTAGTCACAGAGACAAATTGCAAAAAATAAAAAATAAAAAACCAAAAAAAAATACATAAACAAACATGTATAAAGAAAAAAAATATATATATATAATTGTTTTTTTTTTTTTTGTATCTATGCTTATTTATCTTGTTACTTTCAATCAACAAGAGGAATGTTTTTTTGTTTTCCTCCTTTTTGCTTTCTTTGTGACAAATCCATGCAAAAGTAGAAAACAAGTTTTCTAATTGTTGGTTTTATTTTCACTCGTGCGTGTGTGCCAAAAGTCTTCTTTAACAGAGACAAGGTATAATGGGGAAGAAACAACCCGGTGCGGAGAACATCCGCGTGGTAGTGCGCTGTCGCAACCTCCTACCTTACGAGGCGGAGCGTGGGGACAAGGCTTTGGTGCGACTTGATCTCGCCACCAATCAGGTCGTTGTGCAACATCCAATTGGTGACCCCGACACATTTGCATTCGATGCCGTGTATAACAACACCTACACCCAGCGTGACATATTTCTTCAGGAGGTGCAACCACTTGTGGAGGCTGTTTTACAAGGATACAATGCAACCGTGTTTGCCTATGGACAGTCTGGCTCTGGAAAGACGCACACAATGACAGGTAAACTAAGTGATCCTCAAATGTGGGGTATGATGCCCCAAGTAGTAAACTTCCTTTTTAATGAGGTGAAGAAATTATCTTCAGCCACCAAAACATTCAAGGTGAAGGTTTCATACGTAGAGCTTTACAATGGAAAGTCACGAGACCTTCTTACCTCGAAACAAACCAATCTTGAAATTAAGCAAAATATGGCCAAAAATTTTTATGTAAAAGGTGCAGAAATGCCAGAGGTGACGAGTTTTGATGAGGCCATTCGTTGGTTTAATGCTGGTACAGATAGACGTCAGACAGCTTCTACTGATCTTAATGACACAAGTAGTCGTTCCCACTCTCTTTTTACAGTTCAAATAGAACAGTTTGACTTTGAGCAAGATCCTAGCTCTCCGATTGTTCTCACAAGCAAGATCAATGTCGTGGATCTTGCGGGGTCGGAAAAGTTAAGCAAAACAAATGCCACTGGGGAGACAGCTAGAGAAGGGTGCAACATTAATCTTTCACTTTCTGCTTTAGCGACTGTCATTGATACAATAGTTAAAGGAGGTAAACATATTCCCTATCGTGGATCACCATTAACAATGCTCCTTAAAGACTCTTTAGGGGGTAATGCAAAGACTGCTATGTTTGCCAATGTTGGACCCTCGGACAAGAACGTTTCGGAAACTATATCAACTCTTCGTTTTGCTCTCCGTGCAAAACAGATTGAGAATAAACCTATCAAAAATCTTGATCCTAAAGATGCCCGTATTCAGGACCTTTTGGATCAACTTGAGGAACTCAAGAGTCGTCTGGGAGATGTGGACTTAAACAAGGAGGATCAGCTGAAGCAGCGAATCGAAGAATTAGAAATCGTGAATGCGGGACTTCGTGGTGGAAGTGAAAGGAATAATATTGAACTTGAGGAAAGATGCCGTACACTTCAGGTCGAGCTCGAGCAGGCACAGGAATTTGTTTCTGAAAAACAACGTGAACTTGCGAAGGAATTGGAAATACGCTCAATGGTTGAGTGGAATCTTCAAAATGAAACGGGTCACATGATGGAGTTACGATCCCTCGCGGTGAACTTCATTAAGCGCACATGCACAGGGGATCAATTACGTGATTTTCGCACCCAAATGCCGCATGATGGGAGTTACAACACCACAGATGAGGGTTGGGATGTGAAGGAAATTGGATTTTATCTCAACTGTTTTGGTTCCATGTACGAGACATGGCGACAGTCCACGTATACGCGTGAGGATATGGAAAAGTATGCCCAAAAAGCCGTGAGTGACTTACACGCGCAGGCGCAGCGACAACTCGATGAGGCCATTCACGCCCGGGACGAGTTATCTCGTCAGAGACAGGAGGATTCGGCACGGCGGGCGGCCGACAATGAGTCCCTGTCCCAACTTCGCGTAGACCTCAACACCATGCGGGATGAGAACGCGAAGCTACGCGAGAAGATTGACCGCGATCAGGAACGCATGAAGGCCAAACTTGCAAAGAACAAGGAGGAGTACAAGGCACTGGCGGAAAAGCTTGAGCGCACCACTTCCCTAGTCACGGAGCGGGAGCGTGACGTGGAGCGATTAAAGCGCAACCTCGAGGAGAGCGGCGCGGGCGCGTTGACAAACGCCTCATTGGGCAGCTCCCCCGCCCTCCTCGCGGGCGGAGAGGATGGGGCGAGTTTGTTGCGCCAACTCGAGGAGGAGCGCACCGCCCGTCGTGCCCTCGAGTCGCGCATCCGGGAAACAAACCTCTCCTTGCGTCGCTATGGCGTGTGCATTGCGGATGTGAGAAACGCCGTCGACGGCGCCGCGTCCTCCACCGACGCGTTTATTCTCGCCGCCGTGGACGAGCAGCCGGTGGACGGCGATCTCTGTGCGCACTTGCAGCAACAACTTCGCGTGAAGCAACGCCTCACCGAGCTGCGCCATCAGCACCAACGCAAATTGGATGACATGGTACGGAAGTACGAATTGCTAAAGACAGGACGCGTCACCGCCGCGTCGGCTGTGGACAACGCCACCCCCGGCGCACTGACGGATGAGGCAACCACACAACAGATACGTGACCTCTTGCAACGCAAAGATGATGAGATTGAACGCATCACACTCGATAAGGATCGCACGTGTGATAAAATTGTTCGGAAACTGAACAAATCCGAAATGCGCATCAAGGAACTAGAAACCACGCTGGAGGAGGAGCGTGCACAATTCGTGGAGGAACGCGCCGAGTTGGAAGGGGAGAGTCGGGAACTCCAACGGTATAATCAACAACTTTCCGTCGAGGTCGAGACGCTCCGCGGCCAACATGCCCGATTAAAGGAGGAAATGGACTCCATCGATCGCTCTAAGAGTGCGGAGATCGAACGCTGTCGCGCCGAGACGGAGGAGTTCGCCACACACCTGGATAAGATGCGCACAAAGATTGCGGGCTATTCGGAACTTCAGCAAAGCTATGATCGCCTACAGCAACAGCTTCAGCGTACGGAGGTTTCTCTGCAGGAAAAGATTGATACGCTGGAGAATAATCGGCAAATGGTGACATGGGCAAACTCGCTCCTTGCCGCTGAAAAGGAGAAAAATGGACAGTTGGAGATGTCCATTAAACAGCAAGGTTTAGAAATACGACAACGGGAAGAGGAACTCCGCGCAGAGCTTGTAGATGAGATTAATAAACAGGTCGCCGCCAACAACCGCCGTTTACAGGAGCAGGCGGCGCAGTACCATGAATTTATCTCCCAAGAGCAGGAAAAGCAAAAGTCCATTACAAAGAAGGTCAAGAATGCACGAAAGGAGACACAAAAAGCTGCACAACGCTACGATGAAATGATATTGGAAAATGAATCACTTTTGTCAAAGCTGGAGGAACTGAAGGTGACATCTATGCGTTTCTTTTTGGAGAAACAAGAGGCTCAACGAGAGTTGGAGGCGTTGAGACCAACTTCCAATATCACTGCAAGGCGATTATAAGGGACAAGAGGCGGATGCTGTAGACTTTCATAGTCGATATCATTTGATGTTTATTTGTTGCTGCTGTTTTTGCTTCATACTTGTGAGAATTTTTCAGTTTTTCTTTTTCTTCTTCCTCTCTTCCGAGCCAGGTGCGTGCGTGTAGGCGTGTGTATTTTGTTTTCCTCTTTTTTTCTTTTTCTTTTTCTTTTTTGCACATATCCCAAGGCTTCTTTTCCATTACTGGATCTAAGAGCAGATTTTTCTTTTTGTTTATTTGCTTTTCCCTATTTAGTACAAGAGTAGAGCGCTCAGTGTTTTTTTGTTCGTTTTTTTATTGCCAAATCTTTGCACAACGCGTATTTATATATATATATATATATATATATATATGTTAATTATCTCTCTCTCTCTTTCCCCCTTTTTCAAAAAATAGAATGAGAGTGACAAAATATGCATTTTTTTTTTCTTTGTTTCCTCATTTTTTTTCTTTTTCTTTTGCTAAGACTGAAGTTTGTATTTTTGAGTCTTTTCCGTCTTTTTGACACGTGTACCAGAATAAAAAATCATCTTTTTTTTTCCCCCTTTAAAAAACAAAAAAAAAACATTTCTAACTTTTCGTCAATTAATTATTTACTTCGTGAAGTTTTGTAGTTTCCATCTCATTGTATTTATTTTGTAGGCGACATGGTGAGGGACACGGCACATCACCATTCGGTTGTTAAAGAACGACTCTCAAAGAGTGCGATGAAGGAGCGGGATGACACGATCAAGCGTAGCAAGCGCAGCCAATTCACAACTCCCTCAGCGCATAGCAAAGGCAATCCAATTCATCGTCCTCTCAAGTATCATGAGAAGAAACTTCTACGCAAGCACGACTTCATGCAATACCCTCAAGATAATTGGCATGAGCCTTTCTGCATCACAAAGTATCACTTAGAGGACCGCGAGGACTATAGACGGTATCTTCGACTCGTTGGCCTCATTCGACAGCTCATGTCCCACCTCCGTTACCTTCCATCGGAGAGTAAGGTGCGAATAGAGATCACACAGCAACTCCTGGAAAAGCTCTTCTCGATGGGACTCGTTAAGGAGCGTCTCGGACTTGCGGAGGTGGACAAAGTGGGGGTGGAGGTGTTCTGCAAGCGTCGCTTGCCTACAGTGATGCGGGATTTGAATATGGCACCAAATTGCAAGATGGCGGCGGAATTGGTTCACCACGGGCATGTTCGGGTTGGTACCAATCAAATCCGTGATCCGGCATTTCTTGTCCCAAAAAATTTGGAGGACTTAATTACATGGATGCCAGGGTCAAAGATAAAGCAGCATGTGGACTCGTTTAACTTGAAACGTGATGATTACGATTATTGACTAGGTTAGATGATCCAACACGTCTATCAGTTTCTTTCCTTATATATATATATATATATATATATATATATATAAGACCTTTTAAGAAGTAAACAGGAGTGATGAGAAACAATAAATCTGAACGATTAACTTTCTGCTGAATCAGTAACCTATCTATACATTTTCTATTTCAATAAGTATATTTTTATATTATTTATGTAAAATGTAACGGAAAAAGTGGTGTAAAAAAAAATTCTGCGTAATTTTTCTTCTCTTCTTCCCTCCTCTTTTTTTTTTTTCCTTCCAATGGTTACTCTCAACAATATACTTGTGGGAGGTAAATTTGGGTGAAGGATAAAGAATAAAGAAGAGTAGAATGTAGAATGGGCTGCAGTTCAGGCAAGATAAAGTCAACCAATTTGAAGACAGATTCCTGTAGACCTCAATCGGTTGATACTGCGCCGCGGCAGATCGAAACTACGAGAGATGAAAAGATAACTGACCTCAGCGGTGAGAATACCTCCATTATGAATAGTGTCACAAACAGAGAGGAGATATTGGTTAAACACGGAGAAGTTGAAGTTGCCCCGTCCTCTCCTTCTCCATGTTTGCCAAGAGCACGAATGACGGCCCCCACAATGTCGGATTTATCCACACATCTAAGCGACAGTGAACTTGTTTTGGTATGTATTGATTGCGGTATGGTTATAAATGATGACTCTGTTGGGGCCAGGTGCCCTTTATCAGGATTGTTACACGCTTAAAGAACAAGAACAAGAAAAAATAAATGCTAATTTTGTATTTTGTTCTTACAACACCCTGGAAATATAAGCAGAGAACGCACTGTACATCGTCATTAATTCCTCTTTTGAAAAGAGGACAAAAAAAGAAACGTAAAATCGAAATATATTTCTTTCGTCCATATATGTGTGTATTGTTGTGTGTATACTCGTTTCGTTACGCCCCCCCAAAAAAGAAAAAATATATATTTGTCACTATTATGATTGCTTCTTCATTGCTGTAGACGGTTTTTTTTTTTTTACTTTCCTCTTTGTGAAGTTAAATCTGCACTTATATTTTCATTACCTTTGATATCTTTTGCATGGGGAGGGGAAAGATAACAACAACAAAAAAAAAGTGCTTGATTTTCTCTCTTTTCTTTTTTCTTGTTTAATTTTTTTTCACTTTACCTTTTTCTGTTTACTTCTCTTCATTCTTTTTTTTTTCTTTGTTGTTATTTTTGCGCTGCAGCTAGCTCGTTAGCCGTCTCTAGGCGCCCTGAGCCAAGTAAAAAAGCAATCAAACAAAAAAAGCAAAAGAAAGAAGAAGAAAAAAAAAAGGGTTATTATATAGTATAAAGTTTACGAGTTTTCGTTTTTTTTTTTTGTGTGTGTGTTCGATATTATTTTGCACAGTTAACCAAGCCAACATGGATCGCTCATCCCGCCGCAGAGAGATGGACTTTATGAAGCTCATGAATGGCCCCCGAAAGGTTTATCCATCCGATACGGTTTCCGAGTTTTGGGTCGAGTTTCACGGCCCCGAGGGAACTCCGTATGAGGATGGGGTTTGGCTTATCCATGTGCAATTGCCGCCGGAGTATCCTTTTAAGTCCCCTTCTATTGGATTCAGTAACCGTATTTTTCATCCCAACGTGGATGAGGCGAGCGGATCCGTCTGTTTGGATGTGATCAATCAAACATGGACACCCATGTATGAGTTACAGAATATCTTTGATGTCTTTCTTCCGCAGTTACTTCGCTACCCAAACGCGAGAGATCCGCTTAACTCCCACGCCGCATCCAATATGCTCCGCGACCCCATCGCCTACGTCTCCGTTATTCAAGAGCACATCTCAAAGTACGCCACGCGCGAAGCCGCGCTGCAAACCGTGCCGCCGGATTATCAACCCAAAGAGGAGACGGCGCCGTTAAAAGAGGAAACGCGGTGTGACTCCAATGGGGACTCCCCCGCCACGTCAAAAGGCCTCACCGACGCCCCGCCCTCTCGCTTTGAGAGCGAAGAGGACTATGAGCCGGAAGAAATCGACATATAAAGTTTATGAGGAATAGGAAAAGGAAGAAAGGAAAAATGAAATGAAATGAATGAGAGAAGAGCGAATACAAAAACAAAAACAAAAACAATAACAAAGACAGCAACATCGAAGAATGCAATTTTCATTGTTAGTTCGAACAAGGAACAACAAAAAACAGAACATAAAAACAAAGTCAAGTAAAAGAGAAAACAAAAAAAGTAGATTTGTTAGCTTTCTGTTATTGGAATTCCGCCAAACATCTCTCTCTAGACAGCAACAGCGAAACAAAGATGAAGAAAAAAAGAAAAAAAATCGAAAACGAAAACGAAAACAAGAAGAAAACAAGAAAAAAAACTTCAAAAGTTTCATGCTGAAAGTATTGTTATGACATTTTTTTTTTTGTTTTGATCCCAAAATGAGAATAGATACGAACCAGAAATGAATATATATATATATATATATATATATATGTATATATAATGAAAAAAAAACCCAAAAGACAAGGCAAAACGAATTTTAGTTTAATACAGTTACATGGTCGAAGTGATCACTCAAGTATGTACACGTTTCTCTACGAGTGTTTTATTATTTACTTTTACTTACTGAATTGTTGTAGAGAGAGTGTTACTTTTTCTTTTTTTCCCCTTTCCCCCCCCTCCGATTTAAAAAATGAATTTTTTTTTTTACTGCTCTTTTTTTTTCCTTTTCTTTATTTGGTCGTTTTTGTTGTTGCTTTTATTCCCCTCTATTTCTACTTTCTCTCACACACACACGTTTTACTCTTTTTTTTTTCAGCTTTGCGTGTGCGTATCCTCATACCAAAGTTTCGATTATTGCGGTGCGAGACAGTGATACATTTCAAAGGAAAAAGACAAATAAAAAGAACGAATATATATATTTTTGGTGCTTCCAACTACCAAAGGCCTATAATGTTTCTTTGTGCTTTAGTACTGTGGCCCGTTCCATGGATTTTTCCGCCGAAACTTTTCTGTTTGTGTGAGTCTGTGTTGGGGAACATGTGCGCTTTTGTCGATATGCGCTGCTTCTCCTTTTTTTTTTTTAGAGTGATACCCGTTTTTGAATATGAATGTAGGTGCTTCTTTTTTTCTCTTATTTCCTCTTTTTTGTCTGTTTGTTTAATTTGTTGCATTACTTTAAATTTAATATAAATAAATATATACATATATATGTATATATTTATTTATTTATTTATGGATGTTCGATAGGGAGCAGCATAGTAATAGAGGAATGCTAAACGTTCAGTTTCTCAAATGACTTTAGATGTGACGGAGTTTCGGGAATACATTCCGTTTGAACTGATTCATCTCGTCGGTAACAGGGATGCCCTGTGTGTGCGACGCATCAATGCTATTTATCCCAACAAAAAAGAAAGAGCTGCTCTCATCGTAACATGTGATGCAATCATCCTCGTTGACGCGTTTGATGGGACTGTGAAGAGAAATACACCTTTCCAAGCGGTGCACTTTTTTGGTGTTGCGGATCGTTTCTTCACATTGCAATCCCCTTTGGAGGCGGACCTCATGTATGAGTTGGCGCCATTTCCGGAGAATGCGGATGTCTCCGTCCAACCGGTAATGCATTTGATGAATCATCTATTTCATCACCACGCCTTGGCGGAATTCACGCGCATAAATGGAAAGGATGTGACGGAACTCTCCTTTCTCATATCGAAAGAGATGATTTACGGTTTGGTTTTGGCGCCAAAGACGGGCGATGGCGCAGTGCCTTTTGGTCCCAACGCCATCACGGAGGACATTTCACTGCCGCGCACAAAAAGAACGTTAATGGAATCTACGCGTCCGGCGGTTTTCCACTTGTCACGTAACGCGATTACTTTTCAAATGGCAAACCCTTTTGTGACGCTTTCCATTCCCCGCTTTCAGCGCGGGGAGTCGGGGGGAATGGGGCGGGAATGGATTTCCTTTTTCGCTTCGTCACTTCCGACGCGGTCTGTCTCCGCGTCGCTTCCGCTCTCTTCGTTGGCGTCGACACGATTAGTGAGTGATTTGCGCGTCGCCTGGCACACGGAAGGAGCCGCTTTTCAAATGCTTTATTCTAAATTACACAAGTCAAGTCCCCCCCTTGCCCATGTTAGCTTGGAGGCGGGTGGAAAGCGATTGGATGTGCCTTTGGGGTTTTGGAATGCGTTTCGTCTTTGTTGGGCGGAAAGATACGGGTATCGTCTTGCGTTGGAGTGTTTGGGGCGTCAACACGTGTTGGACTTTGTTCCCGCCTGTTTTGTTGCCTTTATGAAGGATTCTCCCTCATGGGACCCTTCGCCCCCACCGCCTCTTCAGGGAATGGATGTGCAAGTCAGAGTTTTGTGTCTTTTGGATGAAACGCGAGAGAGTCTCTCTTTCTCACAACGCCAATGGGCTTGTCTAGTTAGCTCATGGAACGCAGCAAAAATAATTTGCTAAGTTGTGTTTATACAAGATTATGCGTTTTATCTTCTTTATATACGTATATATATATATATATATATTCTTGTATTGTTGCTGCTATCTCGTTTAGGACACAAATCCTTTTGTTCTACCAATTTTCTTTTTCTTTTTTTATGACTATATATTTTAGTATTGTTGTTATTACTTGTTCTATGTGCCATATCCAGTAGTTCCACCCACTTTAAGTACTAGATCCTGTATTTTTTAACGGTTTACTTATTTTGAAGCATTTTTTTTTTTCACGGACTTTTTCTTTTTATTTTCTACTTTATTATTGTTCTTTATTATTTTCTCGTTCTGTGATTGACCATGTTTCACTCTTTGTTATTTTGTCTTTCATAATCCCTTTTTGCTTTACTTTCTCTTCTTTTCTTTTCTTTTATTTTCCCTTTATTTTTATTTTTACTTTGGGTGTATCCTTTAGCGGCAATGGATGCCACCTCAAATGGTTTTATTATGGACTATAGCCTTCATCGTGTTGCCAAATATCTTCGTCTTTTAGGGTACAACACCGTTTGTGATTGTCGAATACGTCACCGTGAACTCATAACGAAATCTGAACGGGAAAATTTGGCACTTATAACAGCGAGCCCCGCCCTCATTGCGCAGGTTGAGGCGCATAACAGAGCTGTGCGTCGTGGAAAGGAGTCGAATGCTCCGCGACGGCCAAATGTCGTTGCGTATAACTCCGATGGGGAGTCTGTCTACTCCGACGGGGACGATGAGATCGGTGAGAGTGAAATTGTTGTCTATGATGTCTCGCAAGAGTTGCGGGAGAGCTTTTTTCCTACCATGGTGAATATCATTAGACGGGCCCGAATTTGCTATGATGCGGATCGTGTCTTTTCTCGTTGTGTGACATGCAATGAGGTTCTCGTGCACGTTCTCAAGGAGAGCGTGAAGGGGGATGTGCATGAAAAGGTGTACAGTATTTACGAATCATTTACCCGATGCCCAAGGTGCCAAAAGGTATTTTGGGGAGTAGACGGACCAAATGTTTACAATTATACCTCTTTTCGCACCATTCAGCATCTTCAACGTCTTTGTCAGGAGGCTGGAGCAGTGGAGATAAAATCATCTAATGTGGCATCGCTCAGTTCATTTCGTTCATTCCCCATGGCTATTCGTGCTTTGATCTTTTCGTTTCTTTCCGATGAGGATCTCACAATTGTTGAGGACGTGTTTCCGCTAATGAAAGAACTTTTTGAGTCTCAGCGGCTACGTAATAGAATCCCAAAGACGAAAGCCTGAAACATTGAAAACGAAAAGAAAAGTGTGAGATATACTTTCTTTTTTTGTTTGCTTATTACGTAATCTAATGGAAATATGTTTTTTTTTTTGTTGTTGTTGTTTACAATAAGTCTTTATGATGTTTCACGTTTTTGTATTTCATTTTCGTTGTTATTGTCATTGTGAGCGGCGATGTTCGTTATAAACAGAAATGTATATATGTTTTTTTTTTTTAAATATTATTGGCTGTTTTTTTTCCAATTTATTGCATTTTTTTTTTATACTTCACATGTATTGTTCCTATTTTTCAATATTATCAAGGACTGAAAAGGCAAAAAGGGAAAACACGAAAACGGCGTACGCTCCCTAAAGTATGAGTGGGAGCAGGACAGTGACGCCTCTTGATGTGCTTCGCAATTGCCGAGGAAAAGTAGTCTCCATTGAGCTGTCGAATGGGGAGACAGTGAACGGCACCATGGCACGTGTGGATCGGGCAATGAATATCGTGCTGAGACAGTGCATTCGAACAGGTAACGAAGGTGATGCTTTTTGGAGGTCACGAGAGACTCTCATTCGTGGCGCAAGCGTGCGAAACGTGCGAATGGACGAACGGGCTCTTGTTTTAGCGGAGACTCAACGAATAGAGAAGAAAAAACCACGCGCCCAAAAAATTAATGCGTCAAACGGGTCAAAGCGTCCACGTGAGGAGTAGAGAACGACACTTTACCGTTGTCTACTTACCTCTTCTGTGTGATGTGGTATCGGATAACATGAAGCTGAAAAGAAAAGAAAAGAAAAGAGCAAAGAAGAAAAAAAAAAGATATCCTAAATGGCGACAATAATGAAAACTATAATCAGAAGATACAAAAAAAAATGAGTGCGTAACTTTTTTTTTTGTTGTACCACCCTTTTTTTTTTGTTTTACACGTATCCATCTTTTCCGTTTTTTTTTTTTTTTTTCCTCTCTCTCTATCTCTCGTTTTTTTATTATATTTTTTCCCTTCTTTGCTTCCTTTCCCCTTCATTTGTGGTGTTTCCTCTGGTAACTGTACTCCGCCTCTTGTTTTCCTCCGTAGTGTACGAAGTCCAGAGCAAAAGGGCTCTTCGAAGGCAGTTAGTGCTAACACGCAAGGTATGGACTCAAAGGGACGGGCGGCGAAAGGGGGCCTGCTTGGGAGAAGTAATATTGTAAACAATGTGCCAACCACCGGCAGTAATCAACAGCACCCATACGCACGCCGTCATGTAGGCGGTGCCAGCAGTGTTTTGGGTAGCGGATTTGTTGCTTCTCCAAATTCTATATATAATCCACAACATGTCGACCCATTTTGTCAACCCATGAGTGATGCGTTTCCGTCTACGCCGTATACACCTGTAAGTCATCTTTTTATGTCCACTGCTGTGCGGAATGCTCGCCCAAATGTTTCGCTTCCAATACGCTCTACTTTACGCAATATAACTCTCGTGACGAGCTCTAAATTTGCACATTACACGACGATTTACAATATTGAAAATGAGGCATCTCTAAGTTTGACGAATTCTAAATTACGAATGCAAGTTTACCAAACAACGGCGCGATATACAGGAAAAGATATTGCACTTCGTCGTCTTGTAAAAACTGCCGCTACTGCAGAGTATTGTAGTGCTGTGAATGAACAATTTCGGCACTATCGTCACCCGAATTTGGTGCCATTAACAGGTGTATTTGCCACGGATGAATTTGTCATGGGAAGTAATGATGTTATTATGGAGTATAAATTTATATCCGGAGCGAAAAACCTTCAAGAGGCATTTTCTGTTGAAGGTAAAGCTACAGAAGGTCTTCTTTGGTCATTTGTCTGTCAGATGGTGGGACTTTTACGAGCTTTTCACGAGACTGCAACTCCATTACGTGGTCTTCATTCAACAAAAATTCTTTATGTTCCCGCGACGGGTAGATTTTACTTCAGTGGTATAGGACTTGTAGATTTGGTGGAACCCAAAACTAAGAATTCCAGTATAGCAGCACTTATGAAGCAAGATATTCAAGCATTGGGACTTATGCTTTTTCAACTTTCAACCCGAAACCTCTCTGCTCGCCCAGAGGAATTCACAGGTCAGTCAACACCTGGTTTCTCCGAAAGTTTTTGTATTCTCGTGAAGGCGTGTCTTGATGGCGGTATGGATGTGGCAAATCTTTGCCGCGCATTGGGTGAACGAATGTCTATGGAGGTAGCACACCAAGAAGGTCACGCGGACTATTTGTTTTCGCAATGCAGCAGAGAAGCTCATAACGGTCGTCTTATGCGCTTAATGATCAAGCTGAATTTTGTTCTAGAGTCTCTTCATGACGTTCCTGAGCACACTGTGGATGCACACAATCGCTACGCTTTACGGCTGTTCAGTCAATACGTTTTTAATCAAGTGGACGATCAGCACCGTACACGTCTGGATTGGGGGCACGTATTCCACTCTTTAAATAAACTAGACTGCGGCTCAGAGGAATTGGTACAACTTATTGGCAACGACGATGGTAACACCATCTTGGTGATTTCCTATCACGATTTAAGGGCCTCTCTTGAAAATGCCTTTGAACAGCTGCAATTGTCGATGACAAGCGATACGGAAATTCAACCATTTGCTGTTACAGTTGGGGCCACACCGAATACGTTGTAGTGAGAAGATAAAAAAAAAAAAATGCAAAAAACGAAAAAAAAATGATCCATGGGGTGAAAAAAAAAAGTCAGAAGAAAAAGAAAGAAGAAAAAAAAAACGGCGATGATTTTTGATGTTGGTGAATGGTGAATGGTGACTTTTTCCTATTCGTTTTTTTTTTTTTTCTCCCTTTTCTGACTTTTTTTTTTTTTGTCTACATTGGGGTAATGCAATACCCACGAGCCAGAAACATGACAGGATTAACTCAACTGGTGAGCACAAGCAACGACCGTCACAATAAGAAAAAAGAAAAAATCACAGAAGAAAGAAAAAGAAAAGAAACAAATGAGAGACAGGGAGAGAGAGAGAGAAAAGTGCGTTGTACTGTCTTCGCCCAACGGTGCCTCCTTTATTATTTTTGTTTCCTTTTTTTCTGGGAATATCTCTTTATATGTATGTATAGATAGATATTTCTTTTGTTATTTGACTTTCCATTCTATTGCCGTTGCTGCAATTTGTTATTAGTACATTTTTTTTTTTTACTTTCTTGTTCTGTTTTCCGTATATTTATATATATATATATACATATATCTATGTATATATTTGTGTACATTTATGTATCTTTATTTTTTTTTTGCTATGGTTACTATATCTCTCTGTCTCTACAAATACATATATATATATATATATATATATATATATATGTATTTGTTGTTGTGGTTCCCCCTGAAGAGATAGGGGTAAATAAGAAACATACAATCAGGTTTTATAGAGATGACTGAAATGACGAAAGATGTGTTGGTTACCGCGTGCAAAAAACACGGTGGGTACGCGGCACCACGTCTTAATGATCAATTGTTCCTTCAATGTCGGGGGTTTCTGCGTATTGCGAATCTGGAAGAGTACGTAGACCTCAAAGTTCTTTGGCTGGAACAAAATGCCCTCAGCGACCTTGCTGGTCTTGATGCGCTGCAGGAACTGGTTTCTCTATTTGTGCAGAATAATGCTATTTCTTCTCTCCGTTCACTCTCCCAGCTGCGCAACTTGCGCGTGCTCAACTTGTCACACAATTACTTAGCGACTTTGGATGGCCTCGGCGTTGCCTGCCCCCAACTCGAGACGTTGCAGATCTCGCATAATTTCATACCCACCTTGGCCGCCTGTGCCGACCTGGTCACGCTAAAGGACACCTTGACGAGTGTGGACCTCTCCTTCAATCGGATTGAGATACCCGATGGCGCGGCAAGCCCGGTGGATTTCTTCGCGCAGCTACCGCGTGTGAGTGTGATTTACTTCCACGGCAACCCCGCCTCCCGCTCGCTGCGTGGCTATCGCCGCTCGATGGTTCTCCGCCTGCCGCAACTGACGTATCTCGACGAGCGGCCCGTCTTTGCGGAGGAGCGGCGCGTGGTGGAGGCGTGGGGCGCCGGCGGCGAGGCGGCGGAGGCGGCGGAGCGGGCGGCGATTGGGCGGGAAAAGCGCGAACACCTCGAGAGCTGCGTGCGCCTCCTCTCGGACGGGATGCGCGCGAACCGCGAGGCGCGGGATCGGCTGACGCGCCAATTCGATGCGCGCCGCGCGGCGGAACGCGAGTGGCTGAAAGAGACGCGCCGCCAATCGCGCGAGGCGAGTGACGCCGTCACCGCCGAGGAGACGCAACGGCGGGCCGAGTTGGAGGAACGGGAACGGATTGAATGGGAGGAACGGGAACGGATTGAATGGGAGGAACGGGAAAGAGCCGAATTGGCGGAGAGGGAACGGATGGAGTTGGAGGACATGAAAAGAACGGAGTTGGAGGAAAGGGAAGGAATTGAATGGGCGGAAAAGGAAAGGGCCGAGTTGGAGGAAAAGGAAAGAATGGAATGGGAGGCGGCTGCGGACGCGGGGGCGTCCTTTCCCGCTGATGAGGAAATGCTAAAGGAGATGGAAGACGCTATTCGGTGCGTGTTGGGACCCCTCGACGACGGCGCGGTCAGTCGAACAGCACTCAAAATGGGACGGGCTGTTGACACCGTCTCGTCACGGCTCGCGGCGAAGAAATCACGGGAGGATGTGTGGAAAAGATTCGCACAGTGGGAAGCGCGTGCGAAGTAATCGTGAAAAGTACAACAATGACAACAACAACAAAAATGATCACGCACCTACACGTGCAAGAAGGGTGTACATGTACATAAATATATTGTTTTACACACACACACACACACATATATATATATATATATATATATGGATATCTTTTTGTCTATATATCTATATATCTATAAATATAGATGTATGTTTAGTTTAGACTGACTGTAGGCAGAAAATGATGGACTCGATGGATAGAGAAAAACTCGTACTCTCACAAAATTTCTGAAGGAGCATACGAATCAATAAATCAAAAGACAGAAATATATCTCTACAACAATAATGATGAGTCAAGTGTATAAAAGCAACTGAACAAACACGATTCAGCATGGTGACGCTCGACTAATCTAAAAAGGAAAGAAACAAGCAGAGAATGAACTCTGTTCTCGCACTTGGAGTACATGTAAAGAATTTATTGTGTATTTTTTCCTCTGTTTTTTTTAAAAAAATTATTATCCTTTCTCTCCGCTCTTTGTTTTTTGCGTCTTTCTTTTTTTTCGTAGATCACCTTGAAGATTGTACCCCTCCCTACACGCATACAAACACAAACATACGTACACAGGCAAAGGTGAAACACATTATATGACAAAAAGTGTTATCCTCGTGACTGGTGGAAGCGGTCTTGTAGGCAAAGCCGTTGATGCCGTTAGACAACGTAACCTGAACGCAAACGAGGAATGGGTGTTCCTATCCAGCCAGGATGCGGATCTTACCTCATTTGAGGCGACAAGGGCAGTTTTTGAAAAGTATAAGCCAACACACGTCATTCACCTCGCTGCAAAAGTTGGGGGCCTTTTTAAGAATATGAAACACCCTGTCGAGATGTGGCGTGACAATGTGGCTATTAATAACAACGTTTTGGAGTGTTGTCGTTCTTATGGGGTACAAAAGCTGGTTTCGTGTCTATCCACGTGCATCTTCCCTGACAAGACGACATACCCAATTAATGAGACAATGCTGCACGATGGCCCTCCACACTGTTCAAATGAGGCATACGCCTATGCAAAGCGTATGATGGACGTCATGAATCGTGCCTACCGAACAGAGTATAACTGCAACTTCACGTGCGTTATCCCAACAAACATTTATGGACCACACGACAACTACAATTTGGAGGATTCGCATGTTGTGCCAGGGTTGATTCATAAGTTTTATCTTGCAAAGCAAAATGGCACGTCAATGACGGTGATGGGAACCGGTAAGCCACTCCGACAGTTTATTTACAGTGAGGATCTTGCAGAGCTCATGATATGGGTACTGCGCGAGTACACGGAGGTAGAGTCTATCATCCTTTCTGTAGGTGAGTCGGACGAGGTATCTATCGCGGATGTCGCTAAAATGATTTCTGAGGCAATAGAATTCAAGGGTGAGATCATCTTTGATACATCCAAGGCTGATGGACAGTTCAAGAAGACTGCAGACAACAGCAAACTCCGTCGCTACCTTCCTGACTACAAGTTTACACCAATGAAGGAGGGTATTAAAAGATCGGTTGAATGGTTTATCCAGAACTATGATACAGCTCGAAAGTGAACGAAAAATGAATGAACAAAAAGTAAACACAACCCGTAAAAAAACAACAACATATATACATATATGTATATATATTTGTATATATTTTGCCCATGAATACAATTATCACTTGATGTTGTATTGTAAATACAAAAGAGTTCGGCTTTTTAATCACATACACACTTCAATAGTTTTGAAAATGAACGTGGTAAAACAATGCGTTTTCCTTTTTTTTTTGTTTAATTCTCTCTCTGTGTGTGTATGCGTATATCTCTCTGTGTGTCTGTGCGCTCGGGCAGGTGCCACGAATCGTACTCTTGACTCAGCGCGCCATTTTACCATTTACTTCTATTACTATTTCATATATGTATATATATATATATATTGGACTTGTAGGGCATTGTATAATCATCTACTTATTTTACCATCTTGAACTTCTGCTGGTATTGTTCTTTATAATCTCCATTACTTACCCTCATGTCTTTTTTTTTTGTCTGTGTGTGCTAAAGTACTCACAGACCTCGAACTTCGAGTAAAAAAGAAAAATCGAAAGAAAAGGATATGCCCGCAAAGAACGCTGCAAAGGCCCCCGCACCAAAAGCCGCTCCCAAGGCTGCCCCGAAGCCC
>JASANV010001414.1:0-46676 GCA_030849715.1 Trypanosoma mega | reverse complement strand
AATGATGGCTGCCTCATGACGATTGGCTATGATCGCGTGGTTCCCTCAAAGCTTCCCCAACGTTGGAATTTGCCCGTTGTGTTTGTGAGTGCAAGCATTCTTTCAATTGTTGCATGTGCGTCGTCATTGTTTCTTCTGTGGATTGCTCTTGAAGGCTATGGTGATGATTCATATGAGAACTCATGGTTTAAGGGTCTTGGTTTGGCGAAGCTTCCTCAGGGTAAGGTGGTGACGTTGCTGTACCTGAAAATTTCCATTTCCGATTTCCTGACGCTCTTCTCATCACGTACTGGTGGTGGCTTCTTCTTTACAATGATGCCTGGTGTTGTGCTGTTGATTGGTGCCATTCTTTCACTGTTTATCTCATCCATGGTGGCTGCCTTCTGGCATCCTACGGCGCCGGATCATGTCGTCACGGAAGGTCTTGCGTGGGGAAAAAGGAATTCTGAAAAGCTTCTTCCGTTGTGGGTTTGGATTTACTGCGTGGTGTGGTGGATTATTCAGGATGTTATCAAGGTGATTTCTCATATTTTCATGGAGTGGGTTGATCTCTTTGGTTGCGTGTCTGAGGCTCATGGTGGAAATGTGGTGGAGGCATATGATCCAGATAAGGTCAAGAAGGATCAGGAGAAGAAAGAAATGGCGGAGAAACAACCCCGTAGCGAGGGTCAGAATGGCAACGAACCGGTCAATGATATTGGAAGTGCTGCGCGCCAAACAGATGAGGCTTCCCCTGTTGAGGTAAAGACTCCCTATTCCCCACGGAAGGAGCAGTAATAGTTGAAAAATCAAAAGAAAAGAAAATAAACTAATATAATTTTTTGTTTTTTCTTCTGCTTTTTTTTCTGCTTTTTTCATATTTTCCTCTCACTATTTTAAGCAGTTGCCTCTGTTTACTCTGTGATTACCCACACGAAAAGATATGTCCTTGGTTTTCGTTTTTAATCCAAAATATTTTTTTCGTAGTTGTTGCCATTTTTTGCCATATTTTTTCTGATACTTTTGACTAAGTTTCGTGTGTGGCGATGGTAATGAAAGCAACGAGAAAAAAAAATCTGTTGCACAAAATGGGTTGCAGCAAGGAGGCATCTGCAAAGCAAAATGAGAACATGAGTATACATATATATGCATATATATAAATATATATATTTATGTATAGGGTATATTAACTGCTTGGTGGAGTTTGGCAAGTGAAGAAGAAAAAAGCACAGTGAAGGGAGGCAAACAAGAAATAAATGAATATATAAGGTGACTAACTTTTCTGTTGAATGAGTGTAGAATTCGCTAAAGGTAGATATTTATATATCTTTTTCTGGGAATGTTTGAAGATATCCACCCTAGGAGGTTATTTGAAGACACCCCCTATATCCATTTTTTTTTTTTTTACGTTCGCAATGAACTGCCAACGTGCGCCGAGGTATGGAGATAATTCTGACAGCGGGATATGAAATCGAAGTTTTAAACTATATGTCGTTGGGGATGCATTTTTTCCAACTGGGTAAAAAAAAAACCTTTTTTTTTCTTTTTGTGGGATGCCGGAAGCGGATGGAGCTAGTCTTAATCCAGGTGAATCAATCTAATACAAAATGTGAAGAATTGCTTTAAAGGGACTATTTATGAGCTCTGGGAAACTACATGAAGGTGCTTGATTACTCTTGGTATGGATTTTTCTCTATACTGAGAGGGAGGACACATCTGTTCTTTCGTTTATTGTAGTAGATACACCTTTGTGTATTCCCGTGCTTCTTTTTAATTTATATTACTGCCTTTACCTTCTTTTTTTTATTACTACTTCTATTTTCCTCCTCCCTTTCAAGTGACTTTTTTAAAAAACTTTCCTGCTCTTTTCGTCACACTAATCAAATTAAATTTCTTTCTATTTATGTGCAAATATTAGTGCGTTGTGTGTTTTTCTCCCCTTTCGACCCGTTAGGTTCTGTCTTGTATCATTCCTAGTATGATCCATCTTAACATTACAATGATGAGGTTAACAGAACAGAGGGAAGAAGTAAGAAAGTCATAGGGTGAGTCTATCGTACATGAAGATTTGCCCTTTCTGGTTTCAAATGAAAGTGTGTGATTGTTAACTCTTTGCTTTTTCTTGAAGATTTTAAAACATATGTGGAGAAAACTAGAAGAGCAGAATGTACACGAGTCACAGTGTATGGGAGAATAGAGCATATTAATAACAACAACAGCAAAAAAAAAAAGAGAGAAAGAAACAAGCAAGAAACTAGAGAATAGTGAGCATATCGATAAGAAAATATTCTTAAGCAAAAAGCACTCGCGCACACTTATATATTATCTCATATTTTTAAACGGATTCTGAAAAGCAGTTGGTGCATGGAAAGGCAAAGAAGAAAGACAATAGTGTTTACCATTTCTTAACAAATTTTCTTCAAAAAGAAAACATCAAGGACATGAGTGAAGCATTTTTGTTTCATTTCCCTCCCCCCTTTCCCTCTGCTTTAGAAATCACGTGAAAGGAGGAAAGAAGGAAAGAAAGAAATGAAAACAACAACAAACAGAAGAGACAAACAAAAATTAGTAACCTTCAAAAAGGTGGACGTTGACAGGTGTAAGAGATGACGATAATGGAGTAATCACGGAACAGTGACACGCACCAATAATGTGTAAATGAGAGAAAAGTTTTCAATACTAACTATGTCACTTTTTTAAGTTTGTATTTCATGATTGCCTACTCTTTAAAATATATTTTGTAACTTCTCTACCTCTCTCTA
Source organism: Trypanosoma mega (assembly GCA_030849715.1). Classification (NCBI taxonomy): domain Eukaryota; phylum Euglenozoa; class Kinetoplastea; order Trypanosomatida; family Trypanosomatidae; genus Trypanosoma; species Trypanosoma mega. Next base: position 43,935 of record JASANV010001414.1, on the reverse strand, counting down.
CCATCACTTTGCCTTTCCTATGGTACCTAAACGAATGATTTTTTATTTTTATTATTACTACTTGTGTGTGCTTTCGCATGACGAATGAAAGGATTTTTTAAATTTATTTTTGAGCGTACTCAGTAAAAACAGAAAAGAGAAAACAGAAGAGGGAAAAAGGGAAAAAGGGAAATATTAAAGGGGAAAAAAGGAAGGATACGAAAAAGAAAAATTACAGTGAAAAAAAAAACCCTTTTTCGCATTTTGGTGTAATAAAGACATTGTTATTTGATACTTTACCGTTTACAGAAGAATGGGACCACCATCAATGCAATGTGCATGCTTCCAAACATTTTCTCTCCATAATCCTTTTTTTTTTCTTTAGGAGAGTGTCACTCAAGCCACCTGACATCGTGAAAGGGACATGTAGACAAGAACAAAGCAATATTTTAGATGTGCTACAGACGTTCTGTTAACAACAGCAAGATTAACGATACATTTAAACTTGACAACACCGCCCTCGCTTCAGGTTGAGCAAAGTATGAAGAGCCTCGCCCATCAATAGCAATAGCGAAAGACATTCATTCATGCAGTGTTGCTATTTAAAGACTATGATCGCGCCAATCCGTACTTTCCAAAGCCATCAGTGAGCATCGTGAAGATGCTGATCAGGGCGAGGATGAGCTTCTTCCACCATCCAGTGGTCTGACAACGGCTGAGGCTGAAGAGCTTCTGGAGAAGTATGGCCGTAACGAACTTCCCGAAAAAAAGACCCCCAGTTGGTTGATCTTCGTGCGGAATCTGTGGGGTCCCATGCCGTTTGCCCTCTGGGTCGCCATTATTATTGAATTCGCCCTTGAAAATTGGCCTGATGCTGGTATCCTCTTGGACATTCAGCTTATTTTTTTGAGTAGAAAAGTACGTTTTTTTAACATCACATACTAAATTTTTTTTTTTTTCTCAAGAGACGTTCTGTATATTTTTATGTACTTATATATATATATACCTGTTTGTTTTCTTAAATTTGTTTATTATGTTTTTTTTTTTCCTTTCTAGTGTTTGGGCGATTGAATAATATAAATTTTTAGGAAAATTTATATGTTTGGGCATAAATTCGTTCTACTCAAGGAGAGGACAGATTTTTTTTTTTTTCAATTTTTTTTGAAGTATTGTTGCTTTTTTTTTTGGTTTGCCTTCAACGTAAATTATTTACATGGGAGGTTTTTTTTTTTTTCTTCTTCTTCTTCTGTGAAATAGGTAGGAAGGACTTGGCACTCTGCCAGACAAACAACGGACTGTTTTCATCCTTTTGTTCCACTCCTCTTTTGTAGAGGAACGAGGAAGCGAAAAGGAGGGTGAGGAGGAAAATTGAGAAGACAGTTCTGAAGAGGAGGAAAAGGTAAGATTTACTCTTTGTAATTGAACCCCAACCAAGACACACACACACACCATTTGTTAGTAGCATATATATATTTTTCTTTTAAGCTGAACTGCGCAGTGGCACCAACGTTTCTGTACAGGAGTGTTTGTAGTCTTCAAAGTGGGGCACAGAGGTAAGAAGAACAACAACAACAAAAAAAAAACGGAGAGAAGTAAAGAAAGAGAAAGAGAGATATATACTAAAAAAGAAAAAAAAATCAAAAGGGTCTTTTTTTGATAAAAAGGAAATATAGAGAAGGATAGGTTGTGTATATTGCATTAGTTTATTTCTTTTGACGAGCTTCGTGAAAGATTTGCCATTGGAATAAGAAAAAAAATTTTTGTCGTTCATTGTATGCGTGCACCAAAAGAAGGAAAATGTCATCTAGTTCCTATTCACGTTTTTCGTTAGATTTGGCGGCAGCCACTTCTTCTCACGAAAATTCTAATGTCACGGAGCAATTATCTTCTGTTATTCATTCACACTCGGGACGCGAAGGCAGACTAACCTCTGTTCGGGGTCGTACCAGAGCAGATCGTACACCTCGAAATTCAACGTCAAATATACAAGAAGCAGTGCATGTTACCATTCGATTGAAACCTCCCTTGACAAGCAGCGGTGCGGAAGACCTTATTCAGTTTGATATTGAAACTGGTAGTTTGGGTAGCCCTCGTAGCGGTCGACGCGTAGTGGGAAATAATGTACCACCTCTGAGTAGCACCGACACGGATCGCACTACTGAGACTCAATCAGATGCTACCGATGTTCACAATAGTAATGGCAATGAATCATCCGATACACATAAGGATAAGAATGGTACAATAAGCGGAACTCCCGTCTCTAGTCCCAACAGTAGTCATTCCCCGCGTGTTAGACCTGGAGTGGGTGGGAAAATATTATCTGTAACGGACCCCACGGGGGATAACTCGAGAGGAATTCAGCGTTTGTATGAGTTTGGAGAGATTCTGGGTCCTGATGTAACGGATGGACAGTTGTGCTGCTCCACCGTTCCTGTTATTGTGGAACAGCTCAAAGCTGGATTTAATGCCTGTGTTTTGTGTTATGGTCAAACAGGAAGTGGTAAGACGCGTACGATTAATGCCCTTACACCCGCCTTTCTGCACGCTATCTTTGACACTCTTGATGCAAAAAATGATTTTGTAGAAATTTCATATATTCAGATTCACAACAACAATGCGTACAATCTTCTCGCTGCTGAGCGAGCTGAGCACGGCGTACAATTACAGAAGCCTAAGGGAGCATTAGTGTTGGAGCCTCGATACCTCGTGCGCGACGCAGTAGATGCCATTCATCGCATCACAGAAGCGCAACGACGTCGTTTCATCGCTTCACACGCGCTGAACCAACGTAGTTCCCGTTCTCACGCACTTCTCTCTTTGTATCTGACAAAGTGTGTTGGGGGTGTACCCATCATGACATGTCGCCTCACACTAGGTGATCTCGCTGGGTCGGAGCGGATCAAACGAACTGGAGTCGCTGGGGATGAACTTGACGAAGCTATTGCCATTAACAAGTCACTTTCTGTGCTACATGCTGTCCTTAAGGCGTCAGCTAAAGACGCAGAAATTTTACCCGTTCGGGAGTCCGTATTGACGCTTTACCTTGCTGCTACACTGGCGGATTGCTTCCTCCTCCTCATTGCGACGGTTGCACTTGAGCGGGACAACTTTGCGGAGACTCGCAGCTCACTGGACTTTGCAAGTATGGCAAGGCGTTGTGTTGTGACCAAGGCGAAGGGACGTACTACTGACTCTATGTTACGTGGCGGTGCGTGCAGCTATGAGGAGACACGTGCTATGCTTGAGGAGGAAATTGCCACATTACGACACCGTGTAAGTGTTCTTCAGGAGGAGGTAAAGATTGAGCGGGAGCGCGGAGCAAGCCGTCTTGTTTCATGCCCTGCTTCTGTTTCCTCCTCGCATCTTGTCCCGCCCTTTCTCGGCCAGAAGAAGAATACTAAGAGCGACAACAACATGAACAATACTCACAGCACCAATGCTTGTACTCCTCTTCCTATTTCTGTTCCAACTCCCAACGCTCATGCTCCTTCGCAGGCTGCAGTGTGTGTAGGGGAGGATAGTGAAGTGACGATTATACGAGAACGGGTTCTGGCGCTCGAACAGCAATGTACCGTCTTTGAGGGTATTCTATGTGATCGCGAGAATGAGCTTCGTGCGTTAGCGGCTCGCCGGGAGGAGTCACACCGCGCGGAAGAGTTGCAGGCGGCGGAACGGGACGAGGCTCGACGCACGCTTGAGGAGATTGCGCCACAGTTAGAGACCAGTGAGGCTCTTCGTCGTTTATCGGAAACTTTTTTGTCCATGCAAGAGCGCTTTGACAGTGTGTGCGAGGGCCAACGCGTCGCCTTGCGTGCGTCGGAGGGTCTGCGCGCGGAGCACCAGCGTACCCTTGAAGCCCTACTAGACTCACGTCGGCGACTTGTGGAGGTGGAGCGAGATCATGCGGAAGTGCAGCGGCAATTATCTCTTTCACAAACCGAGATATCTGGACTTCGTGGACAGTTGGATGAACTTAATCTGCAGCTTCTGCGTGAGTATGCGGAGAGGTCTATCCGTGAGGAAACCATGGCATGGTTTAAGGCGAGTGGTGAGCGGGCGGAGGAGTGTGAACGACTAACAAGCGCCTTTGAGGATCAGCGAAATCTCTGTGATGTGCTGCAGGGCAGACTGACGAGCACAGAGCAAGAGTTAGACCGCAGCAATCAACAAAACGAGCAACTTCTGCGAGAGATGCGCAAGCGGGATGAGGCTTTTCGATCCATTTGGCAGCTTCTCACGCCTCAGCAAAAGGGACGTTTTATGTCTAACGGGTACGGTGGGGATGCAGCTAGCCTGGTTGTTAATAATGGTTCTATCAATGGTGTGGGTAGTAGCACAAGTGCCTCGTTGCCGCTTGGGCATGAGAATGTACAGTTGCGCGGTCTCGTGCGGACGCTGCGGCGGCAGCTTGAGGATGAGGGTTTACGTTGCCGTGAACTTGAACACCGTATTGAGGACCTTGAGGGGGAAAATCACCAACTGCATGAGCGTCTGCATGGTCGTGAGGAGGACTATAACCGCCTCGCCGCGCTTGACCAGGACTACCGCGGCGAGAGAGAAAAGATGGAGCAGCAAATTCTCCACCTCTATACCTACATTGATGAGCATGATGCGAAGGAGCGGTTGATGAGCCGGCGCTTAAATGATTTCCAAGCTCGTTGGGAGCGCCTTGATGAGGTGCACCGAACAGGACAAACAGAGGTTTCAGACCTCACACTTCAGCTTGAAGAAGCGCAGCGTGAAATCAAGGCACGTGAGGCAGAGAAGGAGCGTTTGCGGGAGCAACTCCGCGAATCACAAATGCGAGAGGTGCCGGTAACCACCGCCCTCGTGCAACAACAACAACAACAACAACAACAACAACAACAACAACAACAGCAACAGCAACAGCAACAGCAACAGCTGGGAAGGCATCGTCGAACGCAGGTGTTGGGGGACGACCAACGCGCAGCGGAGGGTCGGTGGTTGACGACGGATCGGCGCACGCCCGACTCGTGCCGCCGCGCCCCCCCTATTGGTTTAGCGTCTCAGCAACAGCAACCACAGCAGTTAGCGGTTGTGATGCCAACCATGCTGACGACGCCGCAGGGGAAGGGGCAGAGGCCGCGACTGCGTGTGTCTTCGCAGTCCACGCCGTCGTCATTTGTTGTCAGTGCGCGCGCAGCCGTCGCCGGGCCTTCGCCATCGCCGGACAGAGGACGGCCGCGGCGAATGCAGTCGCCGCTGTCGCACAGGGCACTCACCGCGTTCCGACGACTGAGTACGGCTCTGCCAGATGCGCCAAACCGCATTCTGGACCGTTCCAGGCGACGCAACTCGTGATGAATTCGTGGAACATGCACACATACACACCACGCGTCATGTTGATTTATGTTGTTTGTTTTATTTGATTTACATTTATATATATGTTTTTTGCTTTTTTTTCCCCCTTTATTCCTTCCTTTTATTCTAGTTATTGTTGTTATTGTTGTTGCGTATTTGTTGAATCTTCAGCCTTTGTTATCTTTTCGCTCCCTTTAAAAAAAAAAATAGTTCATATTTGTTGTTGTTGTTGTTTGTGACGACCCAAGAGTGCCACTTTCAATTTGAAATATAATGATTTCCGTTTGTTTTTACAATTTTCCATTTGCCATTTTTTTTGATTTTTTTTTTTTTTTTTGCAAGGATGAAATTATTTTGACTTTTTAAAATGATTTTTATGTATTTATTTTGTGTTACTTACTTTATTGTTATTATTGCTGTTTTTTTTTTCTTTTTTCTTTTGTTGATCGTTCAAAATGCCACGTCTTCATCCCAGCCAGTGCGCTGGGTGCTTTGCGTTGTTGTTGTTGTTGTTGTTTTTTCCCTCTTTTTTTTTGTGGTTTTCGTGGAGTCATGTCTGATGCAGCCCTTGCGCTCGCTGGTGTGTTTTGTGGCTGCCAAGTGAATGTGTTTCTGCTCGAGCTCATCACGGTAGGTAGTCCAAATACCCTTTACGCCCTCACCTTTGCGCAGTACGTGGCTGTTACATTACTTGCCCTACCACTTGTGTGCGCTTTCAGAAGAGGTGCAGTGGGCATGTCGTTTGCGTTACAACTGCGTCCCTCGCGATTATTGTTGTCGCACAAAGTCATTCTTGCCATCTCCTGCTGGCTCATGTCGGTGAGTAATAATCTCGTCTTTGGTCTCTACGTGTCCGTCCCGCTCCACGCCACCTTCCGCTCCTCCTCGCTGCTGCTAAACATGCTGGCCGGCTACTTCTTCCTCGGCAAACGCTACACACTGCCGCAGGTGTTGTGCGCCACCACCATCTGTGGCGGACTGGTGGCGCTTGCGGTGGAGAAGTCACGCAAGCAGTCGACGAACGCCGCCAACTCGACGCGTTCGCTTTCCGCGGAGGAGTACTTTTGGTGGGCGTGTGGAATCGCGATCCTCACCTGCACCACGGCCCTCTCCACGGGTTTGGGAATATTTCAGGAGCACATGTACAAGGTGGCGCGCCGTCGCGAGGAGAGGTCGAGGGAAACGCCAAGAACGGAGAAAACGGACGCGATGGGTCGAAACACGGCGCATTTCGAGCCGCCATCTGTGTCGCCGCCGCCGATGTGGGCGGAGGCGCTTTTCTTTTCTCACGCCTTTTCCGCTCCGCTCTTTCTTCTGCAGCCGCAGCGTCTCGCTGAGGAGTTTATGTTCATATCATCCAATAATTACACACACTTTGTACTCAATGCCGTGACACAGTACGTGTGTGTGGCAGGGGTGTATGTGTTAAACGATAAGACCTCAGCTTTCACACTTATTTTGACCCTCACGTTGCGCAAGTTGGGCACTTTCGCGCTTTCCGTTGTATACTTCAACCACTACCGTCACTTTAGTGTAGTAGAGTGGATAGCCATGATGCTTGCTCTTCTCGCCGGCGCGTTGTATCCAATGCTGCCAAAGTCAAATTCGCATCCCGTGATGCCTGTAAAAAATGCAGAAAAAAAACCGGCATAACAAAAGAGGATGATGTTATTATGCGTTTTTTTTCTTTTGTTTGTGTGTAGATACATGCATATATACACATACATATATATTTGTGTGTGTGTCTGTAAGAGTTCTATCTATACTGATTTTCATTTTTTTTTTGTTTACCTTTGTTTTTGTTTTCACTTTTCTTTTCTTTATTGGTGGAATTGGATTAGTTGTGCGTTGAAAACAAAATAAGGCAAAAAAGAAAATAAAAATCTAACAAGAAGAATAAGAAAGAGGGGAAATAAAGAGAAAAATATAGTCTCTTTGGTTTCGAGTTGTAACGGGTGTGAATGGGGATGCCATTTTCACCTGACTTTTACTTTTTTTTTTTTTTTTGTGTGTGTGGGTTTGTGTACATTTGTGTGTCTGTTTTTCTTTGTTCGCTTTTTTTATGTTTTCCTGTGAAAAGGAAACGAGGAAAATATGGTTGTTGTGGTATAGTTGTCTCACGGAAGATGTTTTTTCTTCATGATTTTTCTTGTTTTTTTTTTTTTTTGTTTCACTGTTTCTTCAATATTTTTGTGGAGTTCAATGGCAAACCCTTCTTCTGTTGTACTTGTTGTGGAGGGCCGCGAGATGGTGGTGCCTCGTGCCTTGTTGGAAAATGCCTTTCCGTTCTTTTCCCGTTTTTTTTCCGCGTCGCCTCTGTGCGATCGCGTTGTCCTTCGCCACGCCGCCTTTGACGCGGTGAATGCCGTTATTCACCGCGTCGGGCGTGACGCACCGCTTCCATTTGATTCATTGTGTGCGCGCGCGGGTTGGCGCCGACTGCTTTCACTTGTGGAGGTGTGCGGCCACTTCGGGGTGGACGGCGCGCCGTTGTCGGATGCGGCCGTCGCGTTGGCAAAGCGCGTGGACGGACGTTGCGCAATGCGTGTGGCGCAATCCTGCGCGCGTTATTGGCCGAACTGCACACCGCCCGAACTGTCGGAACTCCTCCGCGCCACCCAAAGGGCGGAAAAGGAGGAAAGTGCGGAAAGGGAAGTGTTGGAGAGGGAAAATGAGGCGTTGCGTCGTGCGCGGGCGGCGTTGGCGGAGCAGAGACGACGTCTGGCGAAGGCGAATGAAACGGCGGCGGCGAACGAGACGTTTGTGCGGAAATGGGAGGCGAATGGACGCGCGGTGCGTGCGGCCGACGCGGTGATTGACGCGTTGTGCTTTTGGAGTCCCAACACGCGGTACGAAGAGGCCGTGACGGCGCTGCGCCAGGTGGTGGAGCGTGGCGCGCCAACGTTGGCGGCGATGGAGGAGGCGACACAGCGACAAGAGCGGCGCGCGGAATCGCTGCGCCAACGCGTCGCGGACAGCACAGCCGCTGTGGAATCGTTGGAGGCGGAGTTGCGCCGTCCACTGCCGGCGTAGCGGAGAAGGCACACACACCATAGAGTGTACACACACGTTACATTTACTCGATACGTGGAGAAGAACAAGAAGAACATCAACAACAACAACAACAACAACAACAAAAAAAGTGTATAAATAGAGTTTTTATTGTAACATTATGACGATTCTTTTTTTTTTTCTTTATGTATTATTCGTATTTCAATTATTATTATTAATAATGATGTTGTTGTTTTTTTTTGCTATTTTCCCATCATAAACGTTTATTTTTTGTTTGTTTGTTTGTTTGTTTTGACTCTTCTTTTTTCCTCTTCCTCCTTCTCCTCCTCTTCCTCATTTTTCCCATTTTTTTTTTTTTGATTTCCCCTTTTCGTTTTACATTTTAGTCGCTGTGCCGGGGACGCTTCGGTGCACGACCGGCGGTGTGGAAAAACGAACACCAAAAACGACTAAAAAAGGGGCGACAAAAGGGAAAATAAAATACACACACCAAAACAAAAAGAGAAAATAACAAGAACCCGGGCACGTTATCCATACGCGTCGTCGCCAAACGAGGGAGTTGCGGAGTGTAGGTGGAGTATGTCCTCCCTTGACTCGACTGCCCAGTCGCTGCTGCGCGACTCGCAGTATCTGTTACGGCTGCACCGAAAGGTGGTGCAGCGATTGATTCGGTTTGACCCGTCGACAAGTGCCCGCACGCTTTCCCCCGCCTTTGCGCAGCTTGACGGGCGCTACCGTGACCGCTCTCGCGTGCAGCCGACGGAGCCGTGGCTTTTGCGCGGCATGTTGCGCCAAATCCTCCCCGCCGCCGCGGCGAGCGAGCGCGAGCTGTCCGTCCTGCTTGCCCTCCTCCCGCTCGAGGAGTACGGCGATGGGAGCCCCGTGGCGCTGCTGCACTGCCTGCGCCAGCTGTGCCCGCTGCGCGCGACGATGCGGCGCGAGCTGCTCGCCGCCATGCCCGCCCCGCCGGACCCCTCGCTGTCCGCGTGCGGGCGCGCGCTCTTCGCGAAGCGGCGCGGCGGCGTCTGCGGACTCGACGCGGACGTCCTCCTCGACTTCCTGACGGGCGACTTCGGCCTGACGCTCTCCGCCGCGCACTTCCTCGCCGACGACTGCGCCGTCCCCGGGGGGGTCGACGCGGCGTATCTGTACGCCCTCCTCTTCACCCGACCGCCGCCGCCGGATGTGCGGTATCCGCTGCTGATGGGCGTTCTCGCGGAGGCGGCGGTCGACTCGCGCGGCGACGGGCCGTCCGGCACGCGCCGTCTCCTCCACGCGCTCCGCCGCCTCCCGCTCGACCCGGCGGCGGAGTCGGCGCCGTGCGTGGACGCGCCGGATTTGGCCGACCGGTGCCTCTCCGCGTCCGCCTTCGACGCGCTGTGCGCCGCGCTCGAGGTCGGGCTCCGCGCGGAGGAGACGCGGCAGCTCTTCGTGTACCTCCGCGACGAGGCGCGGGGGGCGCTGCCGGTCCGCACGCTGCTGCGCGAGTTCCACCGCCACTTCCCCCCCGCGACCGCCTCGCTCTTCGGCATCCTCGAGTCCGCCGTGCGGCTGTACGTGGTGCGCGCGGGGGGGCCGCTCGCGTTGGCGCGTCTCTTTCTCGCGCTGCCGGACGGTCCGCTGCGCATCGCGGACTTTCTCGGCGCCCTCCGCGCCGCCGGGGTGCCGGACGGGGTCGCCGACGCGGAGCTCGAGTGGCTGCGCTGCGCCGGCGGCGATCGCGTGCGGCTTGTGCTCACACTCTGCGGGAGCGTCCCCGCCAGCCGCGAGGCCCTCGTGCGCCAACTCTTCGAGCAGCTCCGAGAGGGCGACCAAAGCCAAAGCCAAGGCGGGGGGGCGGTGACGATCGAGCGGGTGATGGCGCGCTTTCACCCCGAGAGGGCGGGCGACGCGCTGGTCGGCGCCGGACAGGAATGGCGAGAGGTAATGGCGCGAGTGTTCGCCGCGGCCACAAAAGATGTGCTCACATACGAACAGTTCGCTTTCTTTTGGTGCGCCGTCTCCGCGGCGTGCGAGGATGACTCCGTCTTCACAATGATCCTTTGGCGATGCTTTAGCATGCACAACAACCGACGCTAATGCGTGGAGACAGCAGGGAAGGACAAAGACGACAAAGAACAGAAAAGAAAAAAAAGTGGGGAAAAAGAGCGTGCGATGAGAAAGTTTTGAGAGGAGTCGCAGAAGGTTCACATATATACGAAAGAGAAAAAAGGGGGAAAAAAAAAATTAGAGAATACATTCTTTTTTTTTTTATTGTTTTCTGTTATTTTTACATTTCTTTTAAAAAAGATGGAACAGATGAGTTCATGTATGAGAAAAAAAAAAAAGATGATTGATTCGATCATTAAAAGCAAAAATGGGAAAACACAAAAGGTGAGTGAGAAACAATAAATAAATAAAAAGAGAAGGAAAAAGAAGAGACAAGGAGTATATTATTATTATTATCATTATTATTGCTTTATGTAAACCGTAGACGTGTGGCTTGAATTTTTTTTATTTTTTATTTTTGTGTGTGTGCATTCTGTTCTTTTGTCTGGTTGATACATGACAAAGGTTCTACCAACTATTTACTCTTTCATTCCTCATACAGGAATTGTTTCGCTTTTCATTTTCCTAATTTTTTTCTTTTTTAATGTTCTGATATGTTTCTGTTCATATGATTGTTATTGTGATTTTCTCTTTGTTTCATTACTTTTGGTTTTCTTTTTGGATCTCTACTCGTGTGTCTGAAATGGATGACTGAAAATAGATTATTAATTTTTATTTTTGTTTTAGTAGCTCTTCATTTTATTATTGTCTTTGTTCTCTTTCTTGCTAGTCGTTCTTTTTTTTTTTCTTCTAGTTTCTCACCTCCCTTTTTGTTTGTTTTTTGTTGTTTGACCATTAAGTGGTGGTGGCAATACCAAAAGGTAAAACCCCCTTTGGCGTTCTTTTCTCCGTATTCTCTGCTTTGCAGTTTCTCTTTCTTTCTTTTTGGCATTTACAAATATATATATATATATATATATATACTTTAGCTTTGTCTTTGTGGCGTGATGCTTGAGAGTGTCGTTCTTTTACCGTTTGGTGTGGCGTTATGGGCCCTCTCCCGCAAGCAGGCGCGGCAGGCGGAGCTCATTGACCTCCTTGAGAGTACACTTTTCACACAGCGACGGGAACTCGACAAGTTACTTCGCGTCGGCGCCTCAACGGACGGCGCGATGCGTTTCATCGCCGTTTCGGTCTTCGCCGCCGCCGGGGTGTACGCGTGTGCGCGTGTGGTTCTCACCCCTTCGCGCGCGGGCGGAGGTCCGCCGTCGACGTACGCCCCGTCCGCCGCGCTGCATGAGGCGGAGGAGTGCGTGGTGTGTTTGCACAACCGACGCGATACGCTCTTTGAGCCGTGTTTTCACCTCTGCGCGTGTTGGCCGTGCGCGCGGGGGATTACAGCGTGTCCGGTTTGCAGAGGAGACATCGGTGCGCGACGGTACACTTATATCCCATAAATATATTGATATAAATATGAAACGAATAAGACAACACGGATAGGAGGGGGGTAAAGGGAAAGAAAAGCTTTCTTTCCTCTCTTTTTTTTTTGTTGTTGTTGTCGTGATTTGCCTTTTGGGTGCGTTGCCGTGCCATTGCGCGGTGCCTATGGGATCATTAAAGTGCTATGCGTATGACGGCCAGAAGAAAAACAAGAAAAAAAGAGTTTTTTTTTCTTTTTTCTTTTTTTGACACTAAAGATCAGTGCGTTATACTACGCCTTTTATTGTCAGTGAACAGAATAGAACAACAACAAAGGAAGCAATGTAAGGTAGAAGGTGGTAAACATATTTGTTGAAAACGAACGATCAAGAACGAAGAGAAAACAAAGACAAGAGTTATGATTCTCGTGTTGAGTCTTTTAAACACACGCAAAAAAAAAAAGAGTCAAAGTACACTTCATTTATTTACATTAAAAAACAAAAACAAAAAAAAACGAGTAATGTATACACTTTTCGACGTGCTTCTTTTTATGATTATTGCTATTGTTTGTGTATAGAGGCTAGACGTCTCTATTAGTCTCCTTTTCTTTTTATGTCTGTGTTCTCTTCCTTTCTCTTTCTTGCACATACTTGCCTCTCTTTTCTTCTTCTTCTTCTTCTTCTTATGTCTATCTGTGTGTTTTTTGTTTCTGCCCAACAACACCAACACCAAAAGAACGGTTTTCTTCTTTTCGTTTGTGTGTGTAGAGCTCGCTATCGCAGCGGGGAGTGCTTTGCGCTGTCCATGCTTCACTTCACGCTTATTGTGCGTGAGCGTGATGCGCTGGCGCTGGCCGCCGACACCGACGCGAGCACTCCGGCCTTGGAGGAGTGCAAAGTGGCCGCCAAAACGCTTCTGCGCAAGCTGGCGGCGGAGCACGGCCGTTCCGCCGCCGCTGTCCCCCCCCAACTCTCCGTCTTGTCGGGGCGCTACGTGTACTGCATTCGCTCCGAGTGTGGGGTGTCGTTTCTCACCATGTGCGACACCCCCACGCCGGCCGCGATGGCTTTTGCGTACCTCGACGACGTGGCGCGGGAGTTTCTGCAGCAGTACGGCGCGCAGGTGGAGGCGGCCACGCGCCCCTACTGCTTCATCAAATTCGATCTCTACTTGCAGCGCACGAAGAAGGTTTTTGCGACGTCCAGCTCCGTGCGCGGGGCGGCGCTGCCGAGGGCGGGGCAACAACCGCCCGTTCGTCGCACAATGGAGGAAATCATGTCGGGGCGAGTGGGAACAACGCCAACGGACGCGGCCGAAGGAGACGCCACGCGCTGGCCACGCATTGCCGGCGGGGTGGTAGTCGTGGCTCTTGTCCTGCTCGGCGTCGTGCTCGTTGTGGCACTAAAGTAACGGGCCGGTGGCTGCATAGGTCCAAATGGGAAATATGTGTAACAGTTGGAAAAAACGGAGAGACATGGATGGAGTTGACACGAAGAAAAGAAGAAGAAAAAAGAAAATGATAGTTGAGAGTATACAGAGGGGGTGTGTGTAGGTGCGTGCCGCGATTTAGTGTGTCGCTCTTTTCGTCACACACACCGCATTTGGATTTTTTTTTTTTTAAAGATGTATAATGGTGTGTTTCTGTGTATTGGACTTTATGCTGTTGTATTTTTTTTTGATTTTTTTTTTTTCGTTGCTGTTGTTTTTGTTTACATCCAAATTTTTCATCTATTTTTCTTTTTGTTGTTTTGATTTACTCCTTTGGATTTGCGGGTATAAATACGTTTTATGGAAAAAGGCACAGAGACTGGCACGTGCGCCTTGAAATAGAAGAGAGAATACACACACACACGCACACACAACGAAAACAACAACAACAAGAAAAAAAAAGATAAAGAGAGATAAGAAGACGTAATACATAAATCAACGATGGGTCGCCGGATGCGAGTGGCGGTTCGAGTCCGCCCTGGCGACGGAGATGAGGCGTGCGTTGGTGTAGAGAGTGTCAATGGACAAATCCATGGGAACGATAGCGATGGCTTCGGTGGCGGTGGTGGCCGTGTGGTGACGGTTTCGGAGCCGTCGAGCACGTATTCCGGCAATGCCCCCCGACAGTTTCGCGTGGACAGTGTGATGCCTGACGGCTGCAGCAATGAGGCGCTCTTTCGGCACATCGTGTTAGACCGCATCCAATCCTCCATGGAGGAGCCGGACACCTCGTGCTTCCTCGCCTATGGGCACACAAACAGCGGCAAGACGCACACCATCGCCGGCGCCGGCAACGACGGGGAGGCGGGACTCCTCACACTTGCGGTTCGCGCCGTCCTCGAGACGCATGGCGTGGCGGAGGTGGCGATGTTGGAGGTGTATGGGGAGGCCGTGCACGATCTCCTCGCGCGCGGCGAACGGCGTCTTGTGCGGCGCCGCTGTGGCCCCGATGGGACCGTTATTGTGGTCGAAGGACTCACCACATGCTCGTTGACGTCCATGGAGGAGTGGACCGCCGTCGCTGCGTTTGGAATGCAAACGCGTCGCACCGCCCCGACGGAGCGCAACGCGCGCAGCAGTCGCAGTCACGCTATCTTCACCATTAAGAGTAACGGCCTTCGTCTCTGTCTCGTGGACCTGGCAGGGAGCGAGCGGCAGACCGTCTTCTCCCCGCAACTCAATAAGGAGAGCATTGCCATTAATAAGTCCCTTTCACGCCTCAGTACGGTGCTCGAGGCCCTTAGCTCGACGCGGCGGCGAGCGGACGGGTCGGCTGGGTACGTGAACTTCCGCGACACAACCTTAACGGTGTTGCTGCAGCGGTATTTGTCTGGGGCCTCCATGACAACATTCCTCGCGTGCGTTCACCCAGACGCTCCATTCTACGAGGAGACGTTGAGTACAATGCGCTACACACAGCGTCTCAAACGTATCAACACAAAAGGACCACCCCGTCGACAGAGTGAGGACATGAGTCTCTTTCACCCATCGGAGCAGCACGACCTCCTCGCTGAGCTTGTGCGATTGCGTCGCATTGTAGATCAGCAACAGCAAACACATCCTCATCAAGCCCCGCCGCCGCCACCGCATTCTCACGGCAAGGGGAGTTCGGGTGTTCAGGTGGATATCGCCGCCGTTCTTAGCGATACGGAGCGACTTTTGCACGATTGCCGACGTGAGGCGATTCCTTCCTCTTCGCCGTCACCGAACAGTGACGCGGTGGCGGCGGCGGATGCTCACCGACAGCGACAACGACTGCTGCGTTCCAAGGACACGAAGCGTGTGGCTGGATGGTTGCTAAGCCGCATCCTCGGTGAATTACCTCAGCTCTCCGTTGGCTTTGATGACTACTTTGACGACTTTCTCCCGTCTGCCGTGCAGGTTGTGGGTTATGTCTCTCTCATGGCGTGCCTACCCCCACGCAGTGCGGGTGAGGCTGCTGGTCGACTCGCTCTTCTCGACGTTGGCGATATTGCGATGGGCCTTTCGATGCTTGACGCGGGCATTCCCGCGTGCGTCGGACTGCACCGCCTCCAATGCCGTGCAAGCGATGCGTGGGAGGCACACGAGTATGATGCGGCGAATCGAGTGTACGTGCTCGCCTTTTTTGAAGTAAATGAACACTTGGCGGAACCGATGGACGGCACCCGTGACGCGTTTGAGTGTTGCGGTGGTCTGCTGGCGCTGGAGCCGCTTGTGCCGCTTGCTGTGGTGCTATGCACCCCCGATGACGCCCCGGATGCGCTGAAGGAGAGCATTCTGCAGCACCTCGTCACGCTGCAGGGCGAGCAGGAGGAGGCCCTCGAGAGCGCCATGGCTGCGTCTCCTCTCATGGCCGATGCCAACTGTGGTGGGGACGACGACGACGACGACGACGCAACGACGAATGGGACGATGCACAGCATGATGGGAGCGGGAGCGGAGTGCACACCGCAGAGGAATGAAAAAGATACGGTAAAAAGAGTAGATGAAATCATGGAAAGAGGTGCCAATGGTGTGTATGAGAAGCACCATGCAAATCCCAATGCGTTGCGCCAAAAAAAGACGGAGACAGACGAGGACGAGGACGAGGGAGGGGAGAGTGCGGTTGGCTCGGCGGCGGAACTGCTGGCGCGGGAGTTTGATCGACAAGCGCGTGACAAGACGTTCCTTTGCCCGCCATTTCGAGAAACGCCGTCCATTGACTCCCTAAAGGCGACACACGCGCGTGTGGGTGCCCATCTCGTCTTTTCCTCCAATTCTTCCTCTTCCTCTTCCTCTTCCTCTTCCTCTTCCTCTTCCTCTTCTTTTTCTTCCAAGGCGGCGTTGCTGCCGTGTTCGGTGAAAGGGGGGATGAATGGACCGTCCGCTCCGTCGTTACGAGTGGAGTGCGTGCATTCGCCGCCCCCCGCACCGAGTGGTCCGTCGGAACGTATTGGCGCCGCGTTGTCCCCATCCGACGTGCTTCTTGACATCCACGCCGCGCACGGCGCGGGGAGTGCGACAGAGACGGGAAAGGGGGAACAGGAAGAGTCACAACATGGGCGTCCTGTGTGGACATCGGGCGGCTCTGGGGTGGCGGAGCGGCGCGAAACGCATACACACGGCGGTAAAAAGAACCATTGGGAGAAGAAAAAGAGACGATTGGTGAAGGGAAACGGTTGCCACGGTTGCGCGATGCTATAGAGCTTCCGACGCGCCGAGTTGCGCTCAAAAACATAAAGCATGTAATAGATACCAAGAGAATGCGGTGGTGAAGAGGGGAAGAGGAGAAAACAAAACCAAACAAAAAATAACATTGTCTTTTTTTTTGTTTTTCTCGTCTATCTATACATTTATCTATATAGATATATATCTGCTCATAAAGGTAGAGGGAGGAGAAGTATGTGTGGGGAGGGGGAGGGGATGGAAGTGATGATCAACATACTGACGAGGGTAACAAAGGCGGTGACGAAATGAACACACACACACACAGAGAGAGAGAAATCAGAAGAATAATACATAAACGTAGAGAAGGGACGTGTTGTGCTGGAACTGGAGATCAAAGAAGCAAACACAAAGAGGGGGATCGAGTGAGGAATGACGTGTGTATGTGTGTGTACATATGTAGGAGGAAATACAGCGATTTTACCAAGGGAAACATTGTAGACGTGTAGATACACGGGAATGCAGTTGTCCAGGGCGAATGCGTCTCATTCAAGACTTTTTTTTTTGGTTTTCATTGCATTTTTCTTTTTACCCTTACCATGCGTTCGTCCGATTACCGAAAGGAGCAGCAATATTGGCAAGGGAAAAAAACAAAACAAAAAAACACTCTCTAATAATGGAAGAACGACAACAACCATATATATATATCTTCTTGTGTAGTCCTCTTTATTAGTAATTATTATTATTTTCTTTCTCTTTCTTCTTTTTTATTTTTTTTGTTTGTTTCTTCTGATTACTGTGTAAATTCTTTCTTGCACGGTTCTTAGCCGATTCCTTTCTGATTAATCTCTATAGAAGGGAAACGCGAAGTAAGGAGGAAAAATAAAGAAGATTTCCTTGTGTTTTGTGCCGCGTGTACCTGTTCTCAATTGAAATAAGAGGTTAGCTAAAAAAAAAAAGAGAGAGACATCAACAGCAGCGAAAAAAGAGTTAGTTTAACGCGGAAAGGAAGTTTTCTTCTTGTTTGTTCTTCTCTGAAATATATATATATATATATATATACATTAAGAATTTTTAATAGTTTCTTTGGTAAAAGGAAGTGTTCAACATGGCGAACAAGGAAAAGAAGTCGTTTAAAAAGTACGCCAAGAAGCATCTCGCGACGGTCATTGAGAACCGCCGAAAGAGTGCAAAGTCTCGCAAGGAAATGGTTGAGCGTGTTGAAAAGAAGAAACAACGCGAGGCCAATGCCGCCGCCCGCGAGGAGCGCGAGCACCAGGAGCAGCTGGATCGCCTGAAGGATACCGACCCCGACTTCTACTCCTACCTTGAGGACGAGGACCCGACGCTGTTGCAGTTCGGCCAGGACGACCTCGGCCTCGACGACGGCGCCAACGACGGGGGAAGCGACGCGGAGACGGAGTTGGACGACGAAGAGGACAACGAGGACGACGAGGCGGAGGGCGTCACCAACGGAGGTGCGTCCGGCGAGGCGGAAAAGCCGCCCACGAGCCGCGTGACGCGTGCGGAGTTGGAGCGCGTGCTGCGGCGTCACCACGTGGAGGCGTGCGTCGACATCTTTGTGAGTGCGGTGCGGGAATTGGGTTACGCCCTTCGCGAGGGGCCGCGCCCGCGTGCGTCGCGCAAGTTTGAGGACCCGTCGCTTGTGAAGGAGTCCATGCTGCGCATCGCGCGCCACGTCGGGGACTCCTTGGGCCGCATTGTGACGGGCAAAGGGGCTTTCAAGTCGCACAAGACGCGCTACCTGATGCGGCGTCTTCTGCTTGCGCTCGTGGCGAGCATTGCGGAGGCCGGCGCCGGCGGGGATGCGGGGCTGACGGCGGGGATGCTGCACGCCGTGACGCCGTTTGTGCCGGTGTTGCATTACATGAAGGGCCTCACGCGTTCGGTGCTGCGCGCCGCCCTCACGTTGTGCGCCGCGGCGGAGGAGACGGTGCGCGTTGCCGCGTATGTCGTCGTACGCGCCATCGCGACCCGCGCGACGGGGACGCGCTCCATGTATCAATCCACCGCCTTTAAGGGCATCTTTCTCGCCCTCGTGCGAACGGCACACCACTACAACATCCACAATGCCCCTGTGATTGCGTTTCTGATGAACTGCGTGGTGGATCTCTACGGGACGGATATGGAGGCCGCGTATCAACATGCCTTTGTGTATTTGCGCCAACTCGCCATTTACCTTCGCGCCGCGCTGCAGCAGCAGACGCAGAGCAATGTTCGGGCGGTTGTGAATTGGCAATTCCTCAACGCTCTGCGTACTTGGGGGGCGGTGGTGTCCAGGTACGCCGAACCCGCGCAGCTCGGCCCATTGATTCACCCCGTTGTGCAGTTAGCCACGGGTATGATGGACCTCTTCGCCTCGCCCCGCATGTTCCCCATGCACTTGCAAATCATGGAGGTCCTCAACCACATTTCCCTCCGTGCCGATGGGGTGTTTATTCCCCTCGCGCCATACCTTCTGCGCATCCTCACCTCCCCGAGTGTGGCGCTCGACCACCCGCACGGCGGCGACTCGGGGGAAGGGGCGGATCTGCAATTCACCATTCGCGTGAAGAAGTCTCACGCGCGGAGCTCCGCGTACCGCCGCGATCTCTGGTCCGACGCGCTTTATCTCCTCACGGAGCATTTGGCGACGCACAGTCATTCCATCGGCTTCCCCGAAGCCTTTTGGGCGGTGGAGGCGACGCTGAAACGACTGCGCGGGGAGGTAAAGGTGCCAAAGATACACGTGCAGATCACAGCGCTGCTGCGACATATGCAAACGACGAGTCAACGCATCGCCACGCGTCGCGATCAGGCAAGCAGCGGGCCGTGCGATCTCCCAGCGGTGAAGCAGATGGAGGACGAACTGCGCGCTGCCGGCAACCCGCTCGTCACGTACCACCAATCGCTGCGAAAGCAGCGCGTTGAGGCGTTCGCCGCAAAGCAACGCAACACGACGGAGGAGCGAGCAACGCTGGAGGCGGTTGTAAAAAAACAGAGGAGTAAAAAGGTTTCCCGCAATGGTCACGGCGGTCGAGCTCGAGGCAATTGAAAGGGGTGGAGAAAGAGGGAAGGAAAAAGAACAACATCGATTCGAAGAAAAGTAAGCAAACCGAAGAAAGAACTTATATATATATATATATATATATATTACGTTTAAGGTAAGAATCATTTCCGTTAAGACAACGAAAAAAAAAAAAACAATATCAAAGAAACAAGAAAAGAGTGGTGAAGTGATAGGAAGAAAGAAGCAATAAAAAAAAATGAAAGAATTGACAGCACTCACACAAACATGCTGCAAAATGGATACTGTAAAGCAAACGAGCAAATAGTTTCATGAAAGGAGATGAGTATGTGTGAACAGTGTAGAGTCGCAAAGTGGATGGCATCTCTTTGACGAAAGAAATAATCCAATTATTTTTTTATCTGGTTT
The DNA here is from genome assembly GCA_030849715.1 of Trypanosoma mega. NCBI lineage: Eukaryota > Euglenozoa > Kinetoplastea > Trypanosomatida > Trypanosomatidae > Trypanosoma > Trypanosoma mega. The sequence goes on along the minus strand of JASANV010001414.1, from coordinate 24,125 downwards.
TTCTTGTCTGTTTCATCTTTTCTTTTTTCTCTTTTGTTGGTTGTCAATTTTTTTATTTTATTTTTCACTCATTCTGCATTTTGGAGTGTCATATGGCGGTTTTACGACTCGTTCTTCTTTTTTTTATTTTGTCAGTTAACTCTACCCTCTTCATATGTTTGTATTATTTTTATTTTTTTAAAAAATTCTTCATTCTTTTTTAATCTTTTTGGACTATGTTTAGAGTGGAGGGGAGGTCACAGCGCTGCCTTTCTCTCCGTCTTTTTGTGAAACGGAGTCTTAATGGGGGATATGGATTCACTTTATAGTTGGAATGATTCAACCAAAATTGGTGTAGTCTTAACCGGACTTGGTGGGCTATTTACGTTTTTGGGTGTGATAATGCTATTAGACAGTGCTCTCTTGACGATGGGCAACATTCTCTTTGTGGCTGGAGTGGCCATGGTCATGGGACTTCGTCGGTTTCAGTCTTTTTTTTTCTCCCGGCGGCGAGCGTCTGGTTGTTTTTTCGTTGGAATGTTGCTGATCATCACTGGTTGGTGCTTTTTCGGTCTTTTACTTGAAGGATTTGGCGCGCTTAATCTATTCGGTAATTTCTTTCCTATGGTAGCGCGTGTTTTGGAGTCGGCGCCGATTTTAGGACCTGTAATGCTCTCTTCCCCTGTGCAGCGTGTGCTCGACTGGCTCGGACTGCAGGGCCACCGCAGCAGAAACGTATAAAGAAGCGAGAGGATAGCGAGCGGAAAAAGAAGAAAAGTGTGTGGAGGGGGTGGAGAGGGAGGGCAACGAGAGAGATGGAAAGGGAGTAGTAGTTCGTGGGTGATGAAAAAAGGCTCTTTCGGCTACGCGCCGGAAACACCACTATCTTTTTTTTTTTTTGATTCTCTTCTTCCCCATAGCCGCTACACATACTGTTATATATATATATATATATATATGCATAATATTCTGTGATGCCATCCCCATTTCTATTACAGTTCATCTTAAGATTCTCGTTTTCATTGCGTCAACCTTTTTTAGTTGTTCTTTGTCTGAGTGATTTTTCCTCTCTCTTTCTATATATATATATATATATATGTATGTGTGTATATGTGTATATATTTTGTTACTGTAGTAGTTATTTTTGTGTTTTTATTATTACCTACTTTTCTTTTTCTTTTAAAAAAATTATTTTACTGTGAAGTTTGCGTGTGGATATGGAAGTCCTAGTTGGTGAAAAGGAGGTGCCCCTTGTGGCACACAAGACATATCAAACGGACGGCTGTGGTGTCGTTGGGGATGTGGCGGGATACAATCCGTTTGTGCATTATGCCGCCTGCTGCGCGGAACGAGGACCCATACCCTCTGCTTTTGTTGTGCGAAACATTACACGCATTGCGCAACGCATTGTCGGAGTCGTCATGGACGTTGAATGTGACACAAATGGAACGAAAACAATTCAAACTGTAAACTTATCTGAGCATACACCCGTCATTTTATTGCCTGTCGCCATTGTGAATGACGCGGCGTACGCACTTCTCATTCGCCAGCGTCGCATCTCGGCGGGGTGCCACTTTACCATTGAGGCATTTTCTGGAAAAGAGAACGATGACGGCAGTTTCACAGGCCCAAACACCGAGTTGATCACGTCATTGGGATTCGATTTAACAAAAATTCAGACACTTGGCACCACAAGGTACACTGTGGGGAACGAGGGAATGGCTCCATACAAGGTTTGCTCCGTCTCCATCTCCATGCAATCGGACATCCTTGCAACACTTCAACAAACCCCGCCTGGAATAGGGTCTTCGTTGGTTGCAGTGCGATTAGATGAGGTAATGGCTTCCGTGAATGACGCCAAGGCGAGCCTCGCCGCATCCCTCATCTTGACAGCCAATCGGGGAGGCAAATAGAAGAAGAGTTTGAATTGCAACACAGAATTTTGTTTAATGCCCTTAGTATCTATTTGCTTCTTTTTGTTGTTGTTGACTGATTTTTTCTCTCTTTTTTTTATGTTTTTCTCTATTATTTATTTTCCACTTTTTGTGTGTGTATGTGTGTGATATGTAAAGATTGTGAAGAAAGTATACCCAACAGAAGTGTGGAATACATGCATGGCACACTTTTAGGTAATTTTGTGTCTACAAATAAATCGGATACAACACGTTTCTGTTCTATGAACAAGCCTGTAAAAAGTAAAACAAAAAATGACTGTCCATTTTTTTTTTTACTACTACTATTATCTTTTTTTTTCTTTTTAATTTCTTCCTTGAAAAACGAAAAAAAATGTATATACTCATTTGAATTTCGTTAGTTTTCGTCCTTTTTTTTTACCCCTACATCGGTTTTTTTTTTTTTTTTGGTAGCTGCGTTGATAGCGGGAATCAAGGCGAGTTCGGAGAGCCTCGCATGGATAAATGGTGCAAGGTATTTCAATCGACAATGAAAGGTTTTCCATTCGGCATCTTCTTATGGAGACAATGAAGATATTACTACCCGTGGATTTAAGCAACATTTTACAAACGTCTTCTCAAACGGTGACTATGATTTTTGTAGGACATCACCTCGGTGAGATAGGAATTTCCCAATACAGTGCTGGAGTTCTTATCTTCAACGTGGGGGCTATGTCTATTGTTAGCGGTCTCGGCTCAGCCATTGATACCATATGTTCGCAGGCCAATGGACAAAACTCCCGATCACGTGTTATCGGTGAGACACTTCAGCGTGCGCTTTTAATCGATTTTTTACTCGGTATATTAATGAGTATAGTTTTTTTAACATGCAAACCATTATTAATATTGATTTTTGGCGAAGCTGTTGGGGATGGAGCGGCTAAATTTCTTTCCTATTGCCCACTTTATTTAGTCTTTCAGATTATAAATGGCACAACCAGTAAGATATTCTATGCTCAGCGTCTACCTGGTCTTGTGGCGTGTGCAAATGCTGCGGCTGCTATCACATCACCCATAGCAAATTATTTCCTCACACCAAGAGGTGTACATGGCGCGGCCTTCTCCTTGACATGTAACGCAGGTTTTTGTGCAATCGCATGCGTTCTATTCTGCATTCTTCATCCAAAAGTTGCCGTCCGAGAGGCAAGATGGCCTTCCCCAGCTTTGCTAGATAGGGAGGGTTGGATGTCATTTCTACGTGTTGGTGTTCCCTCCCTTATTGCGGTATGTTCGGAATGGTGGGCATTTGAAGTGCAGTCATTGTTTGCTATTTGGATTTCCCCCACGGCTCTTGCGGTGCACGGTGTAATAATGAATGTTGTAAATTTCATGTTTTCCGTGGCAATCGGGGTCAGTGTTTCGGCAAGTGTTATGATTGGAAATGCACTGGGCGCGCGCAAACACAAGTTGGCTTCCCAATACGCGTATTTTATTATTTTATGCGATGTCATTATTGGTGTTTTTACAGCTACTTTGATGGGTGTTTTTGGTGGTCATATCGCGCGTATATATACCAACGTTCCAGAGGTTGCAAACGCTGTGGAGTCTGCAATGCCTTTGGTCATACTATGTCACGTGGGGGATTCACTTCAGTTTTGCTTACAGGGCGTCTTTCGTGGTGCTGGTCGGCCAAAACAAGCGGCAAATGGGGTTTTATTAACAATGTGGTTAATTGGCTTACCAGCCTCTGCTCTTTACGTGTTTGTCTTTCATTGGGGTGTAAAGGGGATTATTGGTGGACTCACTACAGGGATAGCATTTGAAGTACCTTTGCTACTGTACATGATGTCTCGCTGGGATTGGGCAAAGCTGGAGCAGGAAGCACACATGGTAGTGACAACACAAGAATTTGCTGTTTTATCGGAGGAAGCAACCGTAGCCGCTGGCGGTATCGCCGGAGGATGCGCCTCTTTTTCATCCATGAGTGAGATGGAGTATACAGTACCAGTCGAGGCAGTTGAAGTAGTAGAGGTGCATCCATATAAACCAACAACAAAACATTACGCTTTGTTGTTGGAGACTAAAAGACAAGATGCTGTGTAAATGAACGATCACTTTCAAGAATAATATTATATATATATATATATATATATATATATATATATATATAGACGTACATATTTACATTTGCTGTTTGTTTTTGTTTTTGTGCTTGTTTTGTCTTTTTTTATTTTTTTTTCTTTTAGTTCAGAAAAACAAGAGATGTGTTCACGTGCACTCCGCAGCAAAGTAAAGTTTTCTTTCTAAAGGCTGACCACCGTGTTCACTTCCCCCCCTTTGCCCCTCTCACATCTCAAAAAAGCAGAAATACTTCTCGTTTTTTTTTTTTTTTAAGTGTCACTTAACTCTATCAATTTTCCTCCCTAAATTAAATGATATCCGACAATTTTTCTTCCTTTTCAGTTAATGTTGAACTTCACTATTTTCTGCTATGGCGACGTAAACCTGTAGGAAGGTACATAGACTTTGACCAACTTTGTTGTATTTGCAATGTTTTTGTTTTTCCATTTGTTTGTTCTGTATATGTGTGCCCTTGCCTAACAACAGTCACTCCCTTCCCCACGAATTTATACATTTTATTTACATCTGTGTATCTTTATATGTTCACTTTATCATCATCTCTCCTCTTGATTTTGCCATTTTTTTTGTTTCTGTTTTTTTCTTACAATTTAATCTTTTGCGTTTGTTAAACGTGCCAATTTGTCTCATGATGGATGATTATTACATAGAATATTATTATTACTCATTTTTTTTTTTTTTACGAGGCGCACTCACGTGCACGCACAAACGGCCTCCCCCCTCAAAAAGTGTACGTGTATTGTTGTTAAACCCACAACAATAGCAAATACGAATGGACGCGCGCCGTCCCGCCTCCGTACTCACAAGTGAAGTTTACAACGAGGCAGAGATTGTTTTTAACATGCTAGAGAATAGAGAAAAGCTTATTTCTTTTCTGGACTGCATGACGTTGCTGCGTGGAATGGGAATGAATCCAACACAGGAGGACATGGACTATCTGCGCAACAGGATGGCTGACCCAATCCTGCGTTTAGAACAATGGCGTCGTGAAGAAGAGCTACGGCGAGAAAAAGAACGACGCCGGGAGGAAATGCGGGATAAGAAGAGGGCCTCCTCGGTACGTTCTGCAGGTAAGAAACAACGAAAGTCGGTGGTGGAACGCGCAATCGAGGCCGCTGTGGCGGAGGGTCAGCAACCGCAAAAACCCGTCAAAATTGTTCCCGTGGAGGAGATAAAAAATATTGACTGGAATATCTTCATCTCCTGCGCGGAGGAGGTGTATCGTGATGCGGCGACAGAGCAAAGGGACGTTTTGGCCGCGCTAAAGGTTCTTGACAGGGAAGAAACTGGTGAAATGACCATCGATGAACTCGTTCACAAGGTGACCACTAACGGTGAGAGTGTTTTAGCCCCGGCGGAGGCGCAACAGCTAAGGACAATCTTGCCAGCAGAGTGCAACCTTGCCGAACTATCAGCGCGTCTGCAGGGCACATACGCTCCGCCAACAAAGGAGGAATTGGAGCGTGCCGCATTGGAAGAAGTCGAAAGGAGACGCCAAGAAGCTGCTGCTGCCGCCGCCGCTGCCGCTGCCGCTGGGGATGTTCTCCAGATGCCATGATGACAATGTATATTGCACCTTATATATATAAATATGTTCTTTTTGTGTACGAATAGTTATTAAATACATAAACGGACATAAGGATACTACTCATGATCAAAATGTTATGAGACGAGAAACCTTTACTCCCCCCCTTTCCCCTCACCAACAGATAAAAAAAAAAACATTTCCTTCACAACTTCTTGACGTCTACTTTTTTCTTGTTTCTTTTTGTTTGTTTTTGCTTATTATTATTACTATTATTATTATTTTCGCACAAACACGTATCCGAAGGAACAAAAACAACAACTGAAGATTATAGTCTGACAAAAAGGCATTACAGAAGCGCAATGGACAAAAACCTTATTATCAATGTGACATGTAATCCGCCAAACATCTCCATATTGGGACCTGTAAAGGAGGGCACGATTGAGAAACTTAATGAGGTTCTACCAAGCTCCTGTACTACAACGAATACAGGAAAGGTCCCTTTTGCATTCGTACGACATGAGGAGCCTCCACATTGGCATGGTGTACTCAAGACACACTTTGCCAGCGAGGACATTGGGCAATCGCAACTCTTTGTGGCACTTCTTGATGCTGTTGAGGAGGAGGGTGGTTGGAAACTATGTGGCAGCAATGCAGTAAGTCACGATTATGAAAAGGTGACGTATAAGTTCTTTTTCATTCGCGTGTAGTGTTCCTCGGTTACATTGTGGACACACCTCGATGTATGTAAAGGCGATTCCGTCCATTCTATGGGTCATTTCTATGAACATATGTGTATATATATATATATATATATATATATATATATATATATATATCCGAATCAATAAAGCAACAAGAACAGAGGAACAATGTATAATGCGAGTCTCGATTCGCACAATTGCGAGACTTTTTTCTTTCTATTTGTGTTCTTTTTTGTTCTTCTGTTGTAAATGTATGTTTCATTTTCTCTTCTTAAAACTCATCCCCTTTCCTGAACTTGTCTTATCCAAATGTTCTCCTTGTCATGTGTGCTGTAGAGAATTTAAAATTAAGTATATATATATGTTTCTTTTTCCTCTTACTTTTTTTTTTTTTTCATTGCGTTGGTGTTTTTTGTTCTTCGCTCTCTTTGGGGTATGACTTAAAGCATGGAGCTTGATACAACTTTCACTTATCCAGCACAACTACTACTTGCAAAAGATGATCGAATATGTCATTTTCTCAATACCTCTGTGCAGCGTAGTTGGAATACCGCTGTACAGGAATGGTGCTCACAGAAGGAAACGCTTGCCTCTCTTCGGAGGGAAATGAATTTACCAACCAATAACACCCCTACATTACCTTGTAAAGTCTATGCATTTAGTGACGAAGAGTTTTTTTCCTTAACACAACAGTTAGAGGACATAACGGCAGTCTTAACAGGAACATCTGCATCTTCCGTTGCACGCGATGCACCAAGCGCAGAGCCTGTTTCTCCGAGTAAACTTGACTTGTTTACTTTGGACCTGTCTATGTTTAGCTCTTCTTTTGACTCTGAACAGGAGCAGAGGTGTCATTTAGCGAGAGAGATGTATAATCAAGGGAATTATACTGCGGCTGTTCAAAACTTTTCCGCTGTTATTGATGCATGTCTTCCGAATATAATAAATGCTCCACTTTTAGGGAACCGTGCGGCGTGTTATCTACATTTAGAAAATTACAAATTTTGTATCCGTGATTCCATTCGCTCCTATGAATTGAATGATCAATATGTTGTTAGCATGCGACGAGCTGTGCGAGCTTACATCTGCTCTGGGCAATGTGCACCGGCTCGAGAGGTTATTGAGAAGTACAAGAAAAGTTGTAGGTATACTTTTGAAGATGAGTTGGCTGCGATTTGCTTATATGAACGGTACATTACTCTTCTTGATCAAGGTGAGCAAAAAGATGCACTAGTTGCGCTTAACGAACTTTTAGTACAGATACCGTGTGCAACCCTTGAGACATTAAAAGTGCAATTAACTTCTACGGAAGAAGGTAATCGGACTGCTTTGAAGTACGTGAATGATTGCTTGCTGCGATATCCGCAATTTCCTGAGCTTCTCTACTGGCGTGCTCAGTTACGTTTTCTCGAGAGCTCAAGTAGGGAGGAATTAGAAACTGTACTTCCTCTATTTAACATTAGTGTCCCTACAGAGTTTGTGGCTCACTTTAGGCAAGCGGGTCATCGTGTTCAGCAGTGTGTTGATTTTTGCACAGAATTGGAGAAAAATGTTGCCAAAAAGGAATGGTTTAAACTGATTGAAGCATGTACCACGGCTCTGCGCTATCCTTTTATTGGAGAAAGGTTACGTGCCATAGTTACGGGGAAGCGCGCTCGAGGCTTTTTTGAGGTGAATCGTATGTACGAGTGCATTGATGGTATTGGAGCGGCGCTTCAAAATGATTTAGATGGGGCCAAGCGTGCTCAATTATTGCTGTTAAAGTCCCGTGCGGAGGAGAAACTTTCAAGGTGGTCTGATGCTCTGCGAAGCGCTGAATCCGCAATGCGTATAGATCCCACTGCGGAGATCGTGGAGGCATGGAAACGCCTCCGTCAGCGTCAAAAAGATCAACAGCGACGGAGACAACAGGATGTCCCTCCACGTGAGGGTTACCAAAAGCGAGTAGATGGTTCCTCGCAAAATGGCAAGAATGCTAATTTTGGGACTAACAAGGCGGGACATAGAGGAAATGCGGCGGCAGGAGTATCACGCCGAAGTGCTCAACTGTACGCCCATCTTTCACTTCCGGATGGAGCTGATGCCGAACAAGTGAAGAAGAGTTATCGAACTCTAGCAATGCGATGGCATCCAGACAGGTGGTGTGGCGCATCTGACCAAGAGAAAAAGAAAGCGGAGGAGACGTTTAAATTAATCAAAACGGCTTATGACGAACTCATGTCTATTATTTCTCCATGAGGTAAGTGTTTACAATAACAACAAGAGCAACGAAGTAAATTTCTATCTTGCTTGAAATTTTTTACCATCGCTGGTATGGTTGCTGTTCTCGTCGTTGATTTTTTATTTCTTATTAGATCGCATGTGACGGAATTTTGTTGTTCTTAATTTTGTAATTTATTTTTCTTTGATTTGGTGAGCAAATCTGTTTTGATATTGTTACTCTTTTTTTTTTGTTGTTGTTGTTGTTCTATTTTGCGTGCTTCAATAACCAATAGTGGCGCTTCTTCAACGCGGTAACATCTCAAGAAAGGTGGTGAAGCATCAAAAAAAAAAAAAAGCAAGACCAAGAGTCAAAAAAAAAAAGGAAGGAAACAAAACAAAAAGGAAACAGAAAGAGAAAAATATAATTAGCTTAAAAAGAGATTGAAAAAAGGTGACAGGTTGAGACGCATCATAGTCGACGCCATGGGACTTTTGACAACTGGTGGCGCACCCATGCGTTGGGGTACGGATGAGAATAATCGTGCTGTTCCCCATGTATCAGCCCACGGCATTCAACAGTTTCTTGCGATGCTCCGCAAACACCCAAAAAACGAAAAGTACCCGTTCCTTTGGGGAGAGGAGGTGGAGCATCAGCTAGTCCGTTTAACAGAGGGAAAGGTGCGACTTTCACTTAACGCTGCAGAAACTCTGGACCAACTTATTAAAAAGGGTGACAAGGTTGCGGGTTGGCGGCCTGAATATGGAAGTTTTATGGTTGAGAGTGTTCCAGGATCGCCTTACACGGTCAGTGTCGAGTCGCTATGTTCTGTGGAGGCGAACATTCGTCATCGGTATGAGTTATTGGACGCTGCAGCTGGTGATGATACCTTCTCCATTACACTGGTAACTTTTCCTCTAATGGGTGTAGGTAAGTTTACAACTTCTAATAAAACAGAAGTGCCACATTCTGAGTCATTATTTGTTCCAGATGCTTGCATCAATGCGACACATCCTCGCTTTGCAAACCTCACTGCAAATATACGACTTCGACGCGGTCGAAAAGTCTGCATTCAAGTTCCGCTCTACATGGACAAATATACATTGGAAAAAACGGTTGATCACCGCTTAAACATTGATCGCTCATCGCAAAATGGTGACATTGTCTGTGGTGTTGTGGAGACCAAAAAAACAAGAGGAAAGAAATTTGGAGAAGATACTGAGGTGTCACCAACACAACAAAAACAGGAAACGGCAACTGCATTCGAACCTTCTAATTATCCAGCAGCAGAAACAATGACACACCTCTACACTCCTGCTACATACTACTACTATGCGCAGTATTTTTCCGCGTGTCAGGCCGAACGCGTGAAGCAACGCTATGAAGCATGTCCTTGCCCTATTCCTTCTGTAAATCATCCTTGCATCTACATGGACTGTATGGCCTTCGGTATGGGAAGCAATTGTCTACAAGTTACCATGCAACTATCCGATGAAACAGAGGCAAGAGAGGTGTATGATCAACTCGGAATCCTTTGTCCATTATTTCTTGCATTAAGTTCTGCTACCCCTTTTCAAAAAGGTTTATTATGTGACACGGATGTCCGTTGGCTCACGATTGCAGCTTCTGTAGATGATAGGAAAATAGATGAAGTGCCACGCATAATAAAATCTCGCTATGACTCTATATCAGTCTTTGTAAGTTCTACTTTACCCAATCTGGAGGAGTTTAATGATGAGGATTTTGTTTTCAACGATGTATACTTCCATACCCTTAAGAATGAGGGAGTGGATGAACGACTAGCGAAACATGTTTCACATTTATTTATTCGAGATCCTCTTGTTATGTATGATCAAATGATTGACATTGATGACACCACACGTGCAGAACATTTTGAAAATATTCAGAGTACGAACTGGCAAACTGTTCGATTGAAACCACCACCTGTAGACGGAGGCTTTGGATGGCGTGTGGAATTTCGTGTAATGGATGTCTTACCCACTCCGTTTGAAAATGCTGCCTTCTCAGTTTTTGTTGTCTTGTTAACTCGAGCAATTACAAAATATGGCGCTGTATTCTATACTAAAATGAGTATTGTTGATGAGAATATGGGTCGTGCTCATGAGCGTAATCCCTGTAACCAAAAATACGTCATGCGACGTGATATTTTTTCTGCACATGTCTCAACTGATAGCACAGAAAATGATGAATTTACTGTGAATGAAGTTTTTAACGGTAAAGAAGGAGAATACTACGGTTTGATTCCCCTTGTCCGGCGATACATGGAAGAGGAGGGTATACATAATAGTACACTTGATGGGTACCTGCGCTTTCTCTCAATGCGAGCATCTGGTGAAATTCCTACTGCCGCACAATACCTAAGGAATTTCATCTTGAAGCATCCAGATTACAAGAGCGACTCCCGGATAACCGAACAAATTGCACATGACTTGGTGCTTCATGTTCATAAACTCGCTTTGGGGGATGTCACAGATGATGTTTTTCTCCCAATGTCCAAAATTCGCCAATTAAAACGAGAGCGTCAGTCTGACCTGAGGTAATGTGTTGTTATTGCATATCCACGTCATCTTTCAACCACTGGGTGACCACGGGTAAAATTGTATTCACTATTTTAAAGCTACAGGACCCAGAAGGTGTATGTATTTGTATGGATACATGTATATGTATGTATGCATTTATGACTGTGAGTGTGTATGCAAGTGTGAGTGTGTGACTTGGAGGTATTCGTGTTTTTATATACAACAAATCTCTTTTTATATGAACACACACACGCACACACACACATATATATATATATATATGTATATGTATATTATCTTTCGTTGATGGATCCAAGTGTTTCCTCACTCTCCTGATCAGCGCCGCAGCCCGTAACTGCACATACACAGAACCTGAAAGGAAATGAATAGGTTTTAAGTGAAGTAAAGCGATTGACGTGATTTTTTTTCCTTAAAAAAATTTTTTTTTTTATTACACTATTTCCTCTGACCCTAATGGGAGGTTCACTGCACTAACCCGATGTGCCCGTACTTATTAATCATTTGTCTTACTTGATGCACATTAGATGCAGAAAGATGAAAAGGAAGTGATGGGAAGTCTCTCCCATCTTTCTTTCTTTCTGTCTCTCTTTATGTATATCTAAATTATATGTTATCATTTTTAGAAACTTTTTGTTTGTTCTCTTGTTATACGTTTGTCTTTCTGTTTTCTTTACCGTCGTATATATTTATATTTGTGTTTTCTAGAACTCTTGAAGGGAATTCGGTAAGATCGTTCTTGTACACACACAGAGCCAGAAAGAGGGTGCTTTGTTTTCCAGTAAGATTTCCTTTTGGTGCTCGTGAATGTTTACCAAGGAAAGGAAAGTTTCCAAGTCTACGGCCCCATTAGCTGTGAGGCCTGTTCAAAGTCTGGGAACAAGGATCGTTTTCCTTGACTGCGACGGTGTTGTATCACCACTTGGGGGAAAGTTGTTTGCAGAGAAACAGATGGCATACTTGCGGCGAATTCTCTCAGATACGGGGGCAAAGATTGTGTTGAGCTCCTCGTGGCGCATGACGGAGTTTGGAAGGACAGAAGTTGCGAAACAGCTCATTAGTCGTGGCATGCCGACATTCATCGACTGTACTCCCTACTTCACAGACAAGTCACGGTCGGTGGAGATCCTTCATTGGGTTGAGGCAAATAAGGAAAAATACAGCATCGTAAACTTCGTTGCTCTAGACGACATAAACTTACCCGCTGTCGCCCCTGATCCATCTTTTTTTTCGCACCACGCCATCGTAACAAACGGGTTTACGGGGCTAACAGAGGCGGATGCGAAGAGAGCTGTAAAACTTCTCTCTGACGTAAATAATATTTAGTGTAGGAAGCTTTTTTCCGTCTATGCGTGTGCGTGAGTGTCCTTCACTTTTTTTGAGTTTTTCAGCTGTGAGAGGAAGGGGTGATGAAGAGATAACTACAGCTTGACAATGAAGAAGAAGAAGAAAAAAAAAAGATTGATAACAACAACAACAACAACAACAACAACGAGAAGAAAGAGCACGCACAAGTTTATCCGAGAAATGAATGCTGACGTTGTTGTTCCTTTTATATTGTTATTTTTTTGAAGCATGTCAAAAAAAAAAAGATGAAATTAGAATTTATCCGAAACGTGGGAATTTTTTTGTTTTTGGTGGTGATTGATGTGTGTTGCGGTGAATGGGACACCGTGTTGTCATTTCTAGAACTGGTCAATTCCTATCTTGACCCACAGATTCTGATTTGGTGACTCTTTGAGCGAGTAAATCACATATTTGTAAGCCGTATATATATATATATATATATATATATATATATATATATATATATGCATTTATATGTGAGTAAAGCGTTTTTTATGTACTGTCAGGCGTCTTTGTAGACGCAATTGCATGACATACTTTTTGTATTCTTTGCTTTTTTGTGTCTCTCTGTGTGGAGGAGTGTGTGGAGTCTATTCTTTTTCTTTACATAAATATATTTATATGAATGTATTCTCTGTAACTATCTTTTGATCTCTCTCCATGTGAAACTTTCTGTTAATTTCAGTGTTCCTCATTCGTGCTAGTTCCGATCGAAAAGGACAATTTGTACATGAATGTTAATGCAAACTTGGTTATTCACTCGGATTGCAAAGAGTTGCTTGAGGCGGTTAGAGGTGTGATCGTGGCAGAAAAAGGCACTAATGTAAACCTCACAGTAACTGAATCACTGAATGCTACCCCAAACACAGTTTTCATATCCAAGGGTAACATACCTCATTTGATCATCATTGTGATTTGCCCTCGTGATTTTCATCTTTTACTACGGCATGGCTGCGCACATGATTACATTATGGCAGTGCACGATTCTGTGAATTGTCCTGTTTATGTTGTAGCCATGGGGAGTCAGTCCACGGGAGCGAGATATCAATTGTGGTGGGAGGGGCTCGCTAATTTGCTGGTGGATGAAACTCTTTCCGGAGTGTTGGTTGGTTTTGATAATGCTCCGTCACTTCAACTTGCTGCGGAGGTGATTGTTTGCCAAGGATTAAAGGCGTGTAGGCGGTCCATGGAAAACGATCCTGTTGTCCGTATGGATGGCAGGCGCAAGGGTGACCCTACAGATTTTCATGCCCTTTATCTCGATATGATGACGGAGATAGTCTCTGTTTCGGATCGTCGTGCGGCGCTTCTTGCAAGTGTATTTCCGTCATTATATTCTCTTTTAAAGGCTTTAGAAGTGGGTGATATGTGTACAAGTCGATTAGAGGATTATGGTGAGGAAAAGGGCACTTCTAGTACCTTGATTCCCCTCGTTATGGAGGCTCTTTCAACAGAGTACTCTGCAAAATGGTTGAATGAGGTTTTGCATGATGGACCCAGAACACATGAAGAGCCAATTTTTGTATACAATGAAACGTGAAGACGTTTTTTGTTTGTTTGTTTCTTTTATGGAATGATGGAAACAGTTCATATTCTTTTCTTCATTTGATGTTTATATTTATATATTACATATGCATGTGGAATTGTTGATACTTTCACTTCCCCCGTTTTTTGTGTATTTTCTACTTTCACTACTTTCCCACCTATTCTTTTTTTTTTGATATATATATATATATATATATATATATATATATATGTGTGTGTGTGTGTGTGTGTGTGTGTCTGCGAAGGCCCGATGTTTCGAGGACGTGGGATCGTCTTAAAACGGTCCCCTTTGCGGCGTAGGGATAAAGTTGACATTTTGCCGATGCTATCGACTCCCCTGGAAGAAAGCATGTTACTGGAACGTGAATTGTTGGATACGACCCTCGGTCAATATGGTGTTGAGTCTCCTTTTGATCTACCGCATACTTTTTATCCCTTTTCTGTTTTTGCGATGCAGGTAGGTCAGATGTCCAATGCGACACCACGAGTCTGTGGTTCTTCATTGTTGATGGCGCTACACATCACCGATACCTCGCTAGTGGCAGCGGAGGCACAGTTGTTTAGCGGCACCTCTGTCCTAGGTCAACGCTGCGTAATGCATGCTTTGGATTCTTTTGGAAAGAAGAGTGCCACAACAGCTGTTGACACTATGCAAGAGAATTCTCAATTACGTTTAGTAGCATCCCTGCTTACTTTGTCCGAGGAAACGGTGGATGTACTCTTGAAAAAAGAATCTGGTTTTCAGGATCCAATTCCACCACATATTCTTCGGTTGCTGCTCGCCTCATCTGCATCACCGCGAGTCTTGCTTTTAATTGTTCAGAGAGAGCTGAAAAAGTATGGACAAGGAGAGCTGAATTATGATGTATTCTCTTCTTGTCTTAAAGGTCTTTTGGCAAACGACTCTTTTTTTGTATCGAAACACTTTCAAATCATGAATTCAATCCTATTGGAACTACTTGGTGGGATAGGTTCTTCCTTTGATTTCTTATCTGTTCAGTGGACCCCATTGCTCAATAAAATAAGCCGTATTTATATGCGACAGTCTCAGGGAGAGGCATTGCTCCAGATACATTTTAAACTTTTAGCTGTTGTTCCTATGATAGAGACAAAAATTCCTTCATCTTACCTTATTCACTGCATTGGAAGTTTATTGGATGTGGGTATTGCTAAGAGTACTTCAGATGGTATTTGGGAAAAAATGACAGAACTTGCGTCTCTTGCCATCCGATTATATGGTAATAGACCAGATCATTTACGGTCTATTTGGTCAGTTTACTTGAAGGGTGCCGTGACGTTAAAACCATTTTCAAGTAGACATAAGCGTATCCTTGAGGCGCACCACTTACGTGCTTCTCTGGGACACCCTATGCGTTTGGAGAAGTCTTCATTTTTTCAAGTTGTTCGATTCCTGATTGGTGAAATTGAACACATGTCTATAGAGGAGTTAAATGATGCTTTTCAAATGTTTTCTCTTTTTCTAAAAGAGTACCCGACTGTTCATTTTCTTTGGGTTATTGACAGCAGTATTGCCATTGTAAGTGAGACGTGGCGAACCCATGATATGGAGGCCTCTGTCTTGGTGCGTAACTTTACAAAGTTCCTACAGGATGAGTATTTTCTCTCTAAACACCAAGGCAAGGTACGACTTTCAGAAAACCCCTCCATGCGTCGCTTGCTAGAGGATTTTGAAATCATGGAAAAATCTTCCTTCTGGTGGCGTTGCGGATGTGGAACGCGAATTCCTGCTTGTTCCAAACAATGTCTAACCTGTATGTGTAGAAGTAATGCTTTATGGACTTGCCATACATGCGGTGCGGAACATATGGAGGCTGATGCTAGTGAATCGTGTGTTTGTGGTGCACTGAGCCCCAGAGTCCTTGCTGCTGCTCAAGCGGAAGTGGTAATTTGTGCAAGTTGTGGATGTATTGGCTCGTCATTGCATGAGTGTAAAAGTTGTAGTACCCCTTTCCCACCACTTTCCCCAACAAGGTTATGCTCTTGTTGTGGCAAGTCCTATGGTGGGAATTCTCTGTGTTGTCCAAATTGTTATGAAGTCAATGAGGAGAAGCAATTTGACTTGTGGCGTTGTGATAAATGCGAAAGGTTTAGCCCGTCAACAGAGTTAATCTGTCAGAGGTGCCTTGGTCGTCGAAAAGCTGGATCCATTGTTGTACCATTTCAAGCGTGGGTGTGTGGCTGTGGTAAACGGAACCATCCATGTCAACTTGCTTGTGAGTCTTGCTCTCAAAAAGACTCTAGCACATACACGTGCAATGTTTGTGGCACAGAAGTCATCATATCAACGCTAGAGGAGCTCGCTTTGGGGTTTGTAACGCTACACTTGAGTTGTTGTGGGAAATGTGGTAATGTTCACCCACGCGATCACAACGTAATTTCCTCTCCATTCCTTCCACGCCATTGTCACCAATGTGGTGGGGAGTACATTGGTGCGAATCTTTCTTCGAGTAAGCACTGTGATTTTTGTCATGCAACTCTTATTTACAATGAATTTAGGCCTTTTATTTGTGGTTGCTGTGAGTTTAAATCCTTACAAGGTGGATTTCAATGTAAATTTTGTTTAGCGCCTCGTTCAGATGTGGTAGGTTCTCACGTTTACGTATGGAAGTGCCTCCGAGAGTTGTATGACTCTATAAGTTTGGAGTATAAAACGTGTGGTGGATGGAATTACAGCTGGTCAACTTGCTGCACTGTGTGTGGTGAGGCTCGAGTACAGAGGAGACACGAATGCCGTGCGCGTTACTTGCCGTGGATATGTTGCGAATGTGAGCATTCAAATCAACCTACAAATGTGCTCATATGCCCCAAATGTGATAATGGTGTTCAGCCTATATCGGATTGCCCTCTATGTGGATTATCTCATATCGGCATAAATTGCTCCACAGACCCCATTTCATTACCGGGGAGGTAAAACCACTTTTTATGCTTTTTTTTTTGTTGTTGTTGTTCTATTCTCCTTTTATACCTAATAAAGCCCGTTTACGTTATTAAGTTTTTTTTTTTTTTGTCCTCGTCGTTGTTGGTTGTTCGTTTCTCTTTTCTTTTTTGTTGTCATGATCGCTTTCTGATTCATACATGTAAATAAATGAAATGAAAAAAAAGAAAAAAAATCCTATTTTTCCGCCACCTCTTTTTTTTTTTTTTTTTTTTTATGACCAAAAGGTTCTTTTTTTCCTAAATTTTTTTTTTTTTTCACGGAAGCTTATGCAGTCGTTCAGCCAACCACAAATCGTGCAGAACCGCGGCTACGGCGGTTATAATGCTTATAGCCACCCGGGCTATTCTGCCCAGCAGTACCCCACCCCTGCTCAATACTCACAAGGAAACTATTATCCTCAGTACTCCCAGGGGGCATATAACCCAGCGGCATTTCAAGGGTTTCAGGGCGCCGTGCCCGGAGCGACCAACCGTGGAAGGGCACTTTACACCGGTGGTCGGGGAGGCGGCGGCTACGGACGAGGTGCCTACAACACAGGTATGGGAGGCGACCGAGGCCGTGGGGGATTTGCACTACGTGCTCGTCGAAAGAAGCCGTTTGTCGGAGGCTCTCTCGAGTCTCAGCGTCAATGGGAGCGCCAAACAACGTGTTGCTTTTTTCTTCAGGGAAATTGTAAGTTTGTTGACGCCTGTCGGTTTCTCCATGAGGACGATGGAAAGCGACCCTGTCAGTACGGTGCTCAATGCCGAGTAGGACATGCGGCGCGCGCCAAGGAAAACAGTGGTGCTGAATTATCTCAGAAGGTTGTGGAGGGCGGTGAAACTGTGCCTTCCAACTCGGTGGATGCACGGGAATCGGCTGGGGTACAGAAAACTGCTGCGGAGTCTGCATAATAAAACGCTACACTTCCTTGTAGGTAATAAAGTTTAACGTAGGCACCGACGGTAGTAATTCTCTATATATATATACACACTTAAATATCTTTATGTACATGTACGGGCACTAATATATATGTATATATATATATATATACACATTTGTGTTTATATATATATATATATATATATGCTTGTGTGACCGTACGTGTATACCCATAAGACAATATGAACAATATGAGTTTCCTTTACTTTTAAATTGGTGTTTGTCTGCTTTTTCGTCTTTTATCACTTGTTTTTGTCAAATTCTACGTACGGCCCTCTGTTCTTTTTCTTTTTCTTTTTTTTCTTCTCGTCTACTTAAATACATTTATGCATATTTCTATGTGTATGTATATATGTTTATTATTATTTTTTTCTTCATAGTTTCCTTAACAAAATATCATTATGAATAGAGGGAAAAAGAGGGCTGTCTGCTTTCTCATTAGGACCCCCCCCCTGAAACCACAAGTGATCATAGCTAGGCTCCCTTTAAGATATGATACACTTTGACGACGATCAATAGCTTTAGAGCTTCGCCGTTTTGACGTCTACGTTATGTCCAGTAAAGAGGAAAAAAAACAAACGAATGCTATTACAGCATCATGCCCCACATTTTCAAGGGCAGGCACTAATGGAAATGGCAGATATATATATGTGTATATTTTCCCTGCAGCATCGAAACCCTATGTGGGACACGGATGGATGTGACGATAGTCGAGCATTAAAAAAGAAAAAAAGAAAAAAAAATACCTGTGAATAATAATAAAAAGTTTGATTTTCGGTTCGTTTATGGTCACTATCAATACGTGTCAAGAGATTAAGCATTCTAGAAGGAGCTCGTGAAGAGAATGTGTTGCCATGGAAAGGTTTTACGACTGTTCTCTGTATGATAGGGATCCTCAAATTGCTATAAAACGTTTTTTCTCTTTTTTCACTTTTATTCTTTTAGCCTGTTTTCACATTAAGGTGGGATCTTTTTAGATTCCTTCGGTAATTTATATTTTTCCATCCAACCCACCTCTACACTCACCTCGCGACGGGGAGTTTTCTGGGGAAAAGAAAAATCTGGGAACCGCCTTTTCGTGAGTCATGGATAAGAAGAAGTCCACTCCTCTATCTCCAATTTTCACTTGTTTTTGATCTTAAAAATTATTAGTGAATGGGCATTCGGGGGAAAAACAATATATTCAAAACAAAAACTTTTTGGGTTGATTCCTCACAATTGGAAAACAATATTATTTTCTTTTCCTATTTTTCTCTTCTTTCTATCTGCAGTCATTTTGAGGCAGGATCAAGAATGTAGGAACATATTCTGTCTACCTATGTCTACTGCACAAACTAATCTTTTGATTTAATTGTTTTGTTTTTGTTCTCGCTTTTTGGGAAGATAGAAAGGATGCTGTTGTGCCGAATTAGTGGGTGATTCGAATTCTTCTTTGGATATCTCTACATATCACCATACTTGTCACAATGTTTGACATTTCTGTTAGTTTTCTGACTATTTTTCTGGCTGTCCATGATTTGCTAGGTGATTCATACTCAGCAGTTGTTGGTTACGCTTTATCCATTTGTGGCTGTTGTGTATGGGTTGGCCAAATCCATGATGTGTGGCATGTGTTTTTATATAAGTGAAGCTTTGGTTTGTGTGATGGCATTGCGCGTTGGCTAATGTGGATGCTGTGTGTGGTTCGAAAAAAAGAGCCTTTGAGGTGCACTCGAGGCGCATCTGCGGGTTTTGAGCTTCTTCTAATGAAGAGGTGATTGAATCCTTACCCAGCGATGGTATGGTTACCTTTTTATTAGACTAAAAGTGAATGATTTATTTGATATTCTTCGTGCTTTCTTCTTTTTTTGATTGGGAGTTAAGTTGGTTCGTCTTTCTTTCACTGCAGTGGAGGGCTTCACGTGTGTTCCATTTGTTGTTTCGATCGTTAGAGCAAAGTTTGCTTGCTGCTTTTGCTTATCACATTTCTTTTTCCTTTTTATTCCCTTTTTACCCAATGGGCCACACCGCGCTACTCGCATTTTGCTTCTTTGCAGTTTGTGAAGCATACCACGTACTGCGGGGTGCGTGCCGCCAATGTGGGCGTGGATTTTTCAGTCGTGTGTAATTAGCGAAGAGTGAGATTTCTGTGTCTTATAGTGCAGGATGATGATGATGATATGGTTTGCGTTGGAAGAGCTAACATGTAAAAGAGTAAAGAAAATGGTGGTGAGGGACATTGAGAGAGGGTGTACAATGAGCTGTGTGACCACTTTTTGTTGCTTGATTTCTTATTAAGAATAAGTGAGTAAATCCAGTTGTAACCATGATCAACAAAGTATAGTGCCTTTACATGTACTTGTTTCTCTTTTTGCTTGTGTAAACTATTGGTTTCCTCCATTTTTTTCTTTATTTCTCCCACGAGAAGTCGTACTTTAGCTATTGAAGTTATTTTAATTCTTATTTTCACCTCTTTTGCGTGTGTGTGCGATTATGCCATCCAGTCAGGGAAATACTGGTTCGGGCGGTGGACATAGAGGACAGAGAAATTTAAATGAATCAAGAAGCCATGAACGAAGAGAAAGAGATGATGATGGGATGGGACCACATGATGGACGAAATGTGAGGTCGAGAGTGGATGGAGAGAGTGTTAACTGGACAATGAATTCCCCAATACGGGGTATTCTACTTGAAGGGATTCATGCACCGGAGAGCATGCATATAAAGGAATTTGTACAGCACCATCTGGACGTTGCACTTCCGGCAGAGACCCGGAACGTTTCTATGGAAGCTTTTATCATTAATCCTAATCGCTATATTAATGATACAGACTTATTATCAGATATTGAGGCTCTAGTAGATTATAAAACATTGCAAGATATACGGACCTTATGGGAAAAAAGTGTTGTTTTTTTAAAACAGTACATCCAACTTGAAGAGAGGCCTCCCATTTCAGAAAGATCTATGGGAATGCTGGCTTTTGCTCTTGAAAATTCAAATCCGGAGAAGTTCAACACACCCGAGGAGTTGTTTGACTTCTACCGATTTAAGGGGAAGGATAGGAATGTGACGAAACCTCGCAAGTCGCTGCACGGTATCCTCCGAGAGCTTGAGGGAAAGGAGAGTGATTCAGGTGAGTTTATCTTTAACATCCCTCAAGCGTGTAGTAAGGTAGCCGAAGTTGTTAAGGAAATCTTCAACACGGAACCGGGAGACGACAAGAGTCGTATTCCACTTCCGTGCGTCGTTGGATGCTCTGGTCAGGGAAAGACGGAACTGCTGCAACTGCTGCGTGAAAACGCGACCGTTCCCTTGAAGGAAGAGGTACAAGACAACGTTGTGTCCACACTCGAAACTGGAAGGTTCCTTGATGCTGTTGTCAAGGGGCAGTACAGGAATGGAAATGCTAACATTGATAAGGCACAGCGACCAATAGCCCTGTTTAGCACGTTTAATCAGGGTTCGTCGTTTAGTATAGGTGAGCCACCGAGTGCTGCGCTTATCAACCGGCTGATGGCGGATATGACAAATAAAGTGACTATGGAAAATTGGTCCAAAGCCATAAACTTTAATCTGAAAAGTTTTTTTAATTTTCTACGCACACAGTATCCAGAGAGTGTCGCAATTTTTGTACTTGTTGATGAGCTCAGGAAAATCGAAGACGAAAACCAGCGCAGGTCACTTGTAAACGATATATGTAGTGCGCTTTCCCACAGCGTCGATCGCGAACTACGCATTATACCAATTGTGTCATGTCTAGACGTTGCATTCCTGCATGCAACCGTGACTGCTGGATCCCAACGTCCTTTGTTCAACATTCCGATACTTCCTTGTCGACCACTGGACATGCGAAAAGTGGTTGATGGGGTGTGCGAGCATGTTAAGTCAAAAGAGCTGATTAAAAAAAGCCAAGAGAAATCTCTCTTTGCCGTTAAGAGTGCTACCTATAATAGTGGTGGGCGTTTCAGAACAATGGAGAGAATCGCTAGGAGAGTGAAAGAACACATAAACGAATCAAAATGCATCTCCAGTGAACAGCTTCATAATGAGGTTTTTACCTTTAATGGTGACATTGACAGCTACCTTCAAGTGCTTTCAAAGCACATGTTTTACCCAACTGCGAAATGGAAAGAGACGCAATCCATTGGAACAAAGACTCTTTTTGAGTTGGCATCTTCTGGCGACTCCAATATTATTTACCGTGAGGTGTTTAATGATTCCGATGTGCAATTGACAATACCAACAGGGCCACTTTTCAAATGGTCCACAGCTGGTAAGGATTCCTTCTCCGAGAAAATTGAAAGTATTCGTAAAACGGTTGAAGAGCTGAAAGTACTGCTCTTCGGAAACGATGATTGCTCCAGTAAAGCTATGGAGGAGGCTATTCCCGCCGCTGAGCGGGCTGTATCTCTTTTTTGGGATTTCTATTGTGATAATCTCAGAAAGGAATCTGGTGAAAAGAGACTTCGTTTCGTGGACCTCTTTAAGGAGTCAAAAGACGACAGTAATGACGACTGCGGGGTATACGCAAAATTTTACGGATCCCCATCGCGTCACAGTCTTGATGACCTTCTCGTCAATGTGGAACTTGTAAAAAAAGGGATCGGGAGAGATAGACGAACCCCCCTAAAAAAAACGTGTAAAGGTGTGGACGAAGCAATCCTTAATATTGAACACGAAAACCTTCACGTGGTGTATCCAGAGGTGGTGAACTATCCTGCATTGGATGGGGCGCATAATATGCTNGAAGCAATCCGTAATATTGAGCACGAAAACCTTCACGTGGTGTACCCAGAGGTGGAGAACTATCCTGCATTGTATGTGGCGCATAATATGCTTATGCTAAAAAACAAAGGAAGTGGCGAAGCGGAGCCCATCTGTGTTGGGATGCAGATGAAGTTGACAAAAAAATTGAATACCTCGCTGAAGACAATCGCTGAGAGAGCGCATGAAAAAATGAAGGAATGCCGGGTTCATGACCCAAAAACTTACGTTATCATATACGCAACTGGCATAACGGCAAAAAAAGTAGAAAAGCAAATGAAAGATCTCCCAGAAGGAACAATAATTGTGACAACTGAAGCAATTCTTGAACTACTCATGAAGTTTGGTGTGACGTGGCTATTGGAGGAAGTCCAAAAGAAAGAGAGAGAAGGAGAGGACAACGAAAAGCACGGAAAACGCAGGTGGTGGTGTTTTTGGCGCCGATGAGCTGTAGAAAGGAGCCTATACAGATGCTCTTAATTGCATCTCTCGGAGGTGTGTGTTCGTTCACTGGACAGAGCATATATATATAAATCTATATTTTATTTTTATTTATTTTACAGATATGAAGAAGACAAAGAAACTCATTTATTTGTTTCCGTTTTATTGCGAAAAGATTCTTTTAGGAACTTTAGCACTGGAAAACAGAGTCCATGAGAGTTCTATGTGCGTCTTGGTGCATCCACCATCTTCAATGAATTAATATTACCCTCTTTTTATTATTATTATTATAATTTCTTTGTAGTAGCTTGCGAACAGATTGGTTGTGAAGTTAGGATACTATTATATAATAATAGATTCCTGAGCATTTACAATGTGAGGTTTTTCAATTCTTTTTTCTTTCTATCTTTATTAATGGGATACATTCGTGGGATACGGCGTGAAAGGGGGTTTATTCTTTTGTTTATAACATTTTTTTAATTTTTATAACAGCCCGTGAAACGTTCTTCAAGGCAGTGTCTGAAACGTTTCGGTACCCTAAACAGAAACAGATCATAAAGTCTTCCCTTGTAGGATGAAAAATTGAAAATATGAATAGCACATGAGATGGTAAGCTTGTAAACATCTGTGTTATGATGCGTGGTGCTCATTTCCTTTGACGTAATCTGATTAAAGAAAAAGTATACTTTTTCTTTTTTTCTTTGTTGTGTTTTTTTATATTTGTTTTTAACAAAGGGTTTTTATTGTAGATGCTAGGTGGCGAAGCCAACTGCAGAACGCGTTTTCTATTTCTTTCTTGTATCGGTACATTCTTTTTACCCTTTTTTATAAAGCACATCTGTCTTTATTGGAACGGAGTGTTCGTAAACAGTCATCATGGAGAAACTTGGAAAGTAAAATAAATATACATTTATGTACCGTACGGATGTTTGTTGGAGTTGGGGTGAGTAATGTACATTGTGCCATGAGAGACCAAAGGATTATTTACTGTTTGCTAACATGTAGGAACAGGGGTTATAACTGTTGTCTTTTATACAGTTTTTTTGGGTTATTGTTTGGGTTTACAAAAGTTGAAGTCTGTAGTTGGAAATTAGAACTACAAATAGGAATTTTGTAATGTTTTTAGAACTAAAATACATTTCTTTTCCTTTTTTTTTTACACTTTTTAAAAA
>JASANV010001413.1:0-46628 GCA_030849715.1 Trypanosoma mega | reverse complement strand
GTCGCGCGTTGGCCGCGGAAGGTCCGCCACGCACAGCCGCTCCCCCGCCGCCGCGCGGATGCGGCCGCCGACCCACGCAAAGACCGCCTGCGACGCCCACGACGCGCCGTCCTCGTCGGTCGGGACGTACGGCTCCGCCGGGCCCCAAAGGTCACCGTCCGACGCGCCGCCAAGCGCAGAGGACAGCGACGAGGAGCCGAACGACTTTTCCGAAACGGACGAGAAGCTGTCGCC
Source organism: Trypanosoma mega (assembly GCA_030849715.1). Taxonomy (NCBI): domain Eukaryota; phylum Euglenozoa; class Kinetoplastea; order Trypanosomatida; family Trypanosomatidae; genus Trypanosoma; species Trypanosoma mega. The sequence goes on along the minus strand of JASANV010001413.1, from coordinate 46,394 downwards.
AGACAAACGAGGGTCCTCGAACAGCATTTCCTGGGGATGCCTGACGATGTTCATAGATATGCACTCTTAAAAGGTGTGTCAATTTCCTATTTTAAATCCTTTTATGTTGACTTAAAACAATCTCTTACTTTGCCAGTACGCTGAATGAGGAGAAACGTAGGAGGTACAGGTGAGTAAAGGATGTCAAAAGTGAGAAATGAATGTATTTAATAGTAATAATGAGGAATTGCGTGAAAATATTGTTAGAAATATGAGTTCAATTTGGTTGGGTCATGATTTTTTTTTTTTTTTTGTTGTTGACCGTATTGTGGTTATTGCTTTTTCCTTTTTTGTTTGGGTTTTGATTGGTCAGTTTGAAGTAAATAACAGTAGATCAAACGGTCACTATAAGACCATTGTTTTTAGAGGTCTCTCGCACATTATAGTGACGTAAAATCAATGATTTATTTCTGAAAGAGAGACAAGAAGTAAACGCTGCTGTTCTCAGTGTGAACGACACAATTGTTGGCGCAGAGAGCGTGATGAGAGTAAGCGAGAGAGCATTATTTTATGCAGAACTATAAAGTGACCCCCCATTGCCCCTTCACGTCATTATGCAGACCCCCCCATTGCTTTGCTGTCTAGTCTTCATTAAGCCTCAATTCACCTCACAGTGGGTTTTTTCTTTACCTCCTTCCTTATCTTCTCTTACACAGATACACACATTCACTCGCTCAGGCTTTCCAACAGCAGTATGCAAAAGATCCAAAACCTTATGCAAGCATTTGAATGCAGCTTAACCACCACTGGCCCAAACCCACAGCACTGCACCACATAGTATGATTGCCTTCACATACGGTTGACTTTCCGAAGCTATGGTAAGGAATCCGGCACGGGGGACGAGTACGACAACCTTCCCTATCACATCCTCCTCCCTCACCCAGCGGTAACCCTCGGGGTAAAGGGTTCGGTCATCAAAATCGTTGTTATCACCTTTGGTGAGAAATTTACGCACGCCTTCTCGCTCATGCACACGGTGAACGCGGTGCACAATAGGCACTGTGCGACCGGGAAGGGAAAATACGACTATGTCTCCAATGTCGATGGGTGTCATTTTGTGCAGCACCAAGAGGTCCCCACGGTAGAAGGCAGGTTCCATACTGCCTGATAGCACCACAACAAGTGGTGCACTACAGTTTGTGACGTGGGAAACGAGACACCAGGAAACAAAAAAACTGCAAAGCGCTAGTAAAAACATCACAACACTTCGCACATCCCCAAGGCTACCTTTGACGCTCTCTATGCAGTCTGAAGCAGAGTTTACAAGGAAGTTGTGTTTGGCTTTTTCCTTTTTTATTCCTCTGATGTGTCGCATTTCCTCAAGTGCGATACTATCGTAGGGTGGAATTTCAGGATCATCACTGCTTTTATCCGTTTTCATTATTACACACACAAACAAACAAACAAAAAAAAACAGTAGCTCCAAAATATTGCAAATACACCCTCTAAAAAATAAAAAATGGAATTATTGCAATTTTATGAACTCTTTTAACAAGTAACTCCTATAGAGCACACTCACCAAAAAACTAGGAACGTTTCAAGAATATGTCAAAGAGCCGCAAAAAGAAAGTAAAAAAAAAAACAAGGGAAGAAGAAGTCATTTTTATTTTTTTTCTGAGATGTCTATGCAAGCAGAATAACAGTCAATAAAAAGCAAGAAGTACAACACAAGAAGTAATAAAAGAGTAAAAAAATAAATACAAACGTGTTCATATATATATATATATATATCTGTTTATATAGTTTGTGTGTGTATGAGTATTGCATTTACACTTTTGGAAAGTACAAAAGTGTGCTTGATACTTCACTTTCTTTATATTTGTTTACGTATTATTTTCCTCTCGCTTAAACGAATGACATAGGTTTCTTTTTTCCTTTTTTTTTATATATATGTTAGATTCTCTTTTTTTTCTTTTTAGCTTATCTCTTTTTAATTTTTCAAAAAAAAGAAGATTTCCTCATGTTGAAGCAAACAGGGTGTTCGCGAAGTGCATATTTTTGAAGAGGGAGTGGGAAAGGAGACGTGAAGGCGGGCAATGTCATCCGAGTAAACCCCACCCCACTCCCCTCTTTTTTTTTTTCGCTTCTCTTTCATGTGTTAGTGCTGTACCATGAAAATACGTCGCTCACCATTCCCCTCCTCCTCCTCCACGCGCTCCGCAGCTTGACGCAGCAGACTTTGACTATCCTCATTCCCCACACAAGCGTAGCAGAGGTCACACATGGTTGCATCAGACCACGCTATACCACGTTTACTATTTGCCTCATTGTTGTTATTGTTCCCCGCCTGCTGATGTATGACCGACACGGCACGTCGCTTTGGCAGGTGTACGCGCTGCAGTGTCTTGAGAAGGTCCGCCGCGAGGAAGTCCAGGTCCCCGCTGTATGTGGTGAAGACGTCCACCGATGGGGCGGCGAGTCGGAAGAGACATGTTGTGGCCGAGGCGAGACACAAAGAGCGGAGAGCGGCATTCGGCAGCGCCGTCGACCCTTCCGCCTCGCGCACCACTTGAAAGAGAAAAGCGGCAAGTTGGTTCAAAAGTGCGCGACTAAAGATCCCACGAGCGACGCCGTCGAGGCACTTTGAGGCGAGAAACGAAATGAGTTGCGGAACCTCATGTGGTCGACGCCAAAGCACCCCGCGTGGGAGTAGTGTACGGCTGAGAAGTCGCATAAACCGCCGCATAGACCCCTCTTCCATGGACGTGCAGTGCAGAAGCGTGCGCACCGTGAAGAGCACATGCTCTGCCATCTCCTCCTCCTCATGCAGCGCGGCGGGGAGGGCACTGCAAAGCTCAAGAAGCGCCCCACGCAACGCCTCCGCTGCGGCGGATGATGTCGTCATGCAGGGATTACTGGCGCGGAGGATGTGACTCGCCTCACCGCGCCATTGACCGCCGAGAGGGGCGGCGAGAAGTCGGCGCAACGCCCCAGCAGCGGCGGTGAGAAGCGGTGGGGACGGCCATTTCGTGGCCTCACGTACAAGACGATGCGTGTGACGGCGTAGGGTGACGTCATGGGGGAAGATGGTGAGTAACAAGGGTGTTTCGTGGAGTTGAAGGGAAAGCCAACGGTGCATCGCGGGAGAAGGGGCCTTTGGGGAGAAATCCGTCTCCCCTTGGAGTGCGCGTTGCACCTTGTCAAGCATGGCATGTACATCGTTACTATGGTCCGGATCATAGCTGCGCAAGACGGCTGTTAACCACGCACTGTTATCTCGCTTGTCATTTCCGTTTGGAGCACTGTGACTCGTCCGTTGATGATCCGGACGAGGATGTTGGGTTTCACGATTTTCTTCACCCATGGCAGCATTGTGCACGGCGTGGAGGGTCCACAACACATGCAGTGATGCAGCCCCACCCGAAAGAAACGTGAGAAGCGACGTGACACTCGCCGCACGAGCTGCATTCCCGTCTTTCGTATTCCGCACATTCTTGTTCTCATCACAGTCACTTTCTAGTGGAGGATTGAATAATGTTTGTAAAACGGGTGCAATCGCTTCTCCAGCTAAAGCAGCAAGGCTCTTTCGCGGTGTTTCCTTTACCCCTCCATACCTGTCTTGCACACCACCACCACCACTACTGGGGTGGCGATAACCTTTTGCAGGGAGACCTCCTTTTGAATGCGATGTTGAATGACCATTTTCCTTCTCGCGCATCCGCTTTGCCCCAACAGGAGATAATCGTTCAAGCGACATGTACAATGCTGACATGGCACAGAAGACTTCTTCATCCGAGGTGGAACAAATATTCGAATTCGTTTTTGAATCTGTACAAGGTGTTGTTGGTTTTACTGTTCGTTGCACAACATGGGACAGGAGTGTGGTGAGGAGTTCCATCCACTCTCTGGTGAGGTTTGGAAGGGAATTATTTTGTCGACCCATAAAAGCCACAGGAGCGGAACCCATGGTATCAAGAAACACAGCAGCTCCTGTAAAGTCATTCGACACGGTCGCCCGCCGTCGAAGGGCCGCTACAACAGCCATTAAAAACAATTCACACTTCTCTGACGCGTTGTTAGACTGCTGAAACGTCGTGAGCGCGGCAGTGTAAAGACGTCGAAGTGCTCCAGCCGCGCTTTGACGTGCAGTAAGGTCTTTACAATTCCCACAATGGCGTACAAGAAGAGAAGCAAACTCGGGGGAAAATATATCCCGCGCAAGATGAGCACAAAGAATAGATAATTCACGCCTCTCCACAACCCTGTCATGAGCACCGGAGGTGTCATCGTTATCCTCGTCGCTCTCGTAGCCAAGCTGAAGAAGTGTGGATGGAATGAATGGGACACCAATTGTGTTGATAAAATCATCATTGGCTTCTGTTCGTTGTTGCCGACGGGCATGACTGCTGCTTTTTCGATCATGACGTTGTGTCGTGATGTGAGGTGATGACTTTGTGACCTGTATGTCAACTTCCTCAGCCTCATCCTCACCCTCACCCTTTTCCTCCTCTTGCTGTCCTTCTTCTTCTTCTTCTTCTTCTTCTTCCTGATCCTCTTTCTTTTTACGATGGTCTTTTTTGTATTTTTCCTCCTCCTCATTGTCGTTCATTCTTGATTTCTTGCGCGATCCTTCCTGGTCTTTGCGTGTGTTACCGCATGATTGCATAAGAGCACGACGCAGTACAGCTGGAATACCTTCTTCACACGACAAAAAATCCATAACTAGTTGCACTAAACGCTGCTCTAACAGAGAGGGTTCCACTTGCTCTTGATCTTCTTCACTGTCTGTTTTCTTGTCGGCACCTCTTCCTCCTAGTTTTGCATTTTGCCTTTCCTCATTGTCATCGACGCGTCGAGCACATAGTAGCCAGTGAACGAAACGCTGTAGAAGTAATGGCCATTGCGGGATATGTCCTAGCTGACGCATGGCATTACTTATGGCGGCACAGAGTTGTACAAGTGGCACATGTTCTGCATCATCATGAACCTTACTCAGTTCTTCTTCTTCTTCTTCTTTTGTCCTCTTCGCACTTGCTTTCTTTTTTTGACTTCGTCTTCTTGTACCTTGATCACAAGCCTTGCGTACCTCTTCATCCTCGACGCTAATAACTACATCATACAGTGCCTCCAGGAGGAATCCTGCGCACGTGCGTAGGCACCGCGGTAGCCACTCCACGTTTTGTGACTCTGCTGAGGCAAAGCTTACACGAAGAAGCCAGACAAGTGTCTGTCGTACCCGTTTGCGCTTTCCAAACTGCACAATACACTGCCAGTACTCCTCCGTTAGCCCGTTAGCCAGCTGCAGGGCTCGGGTGACATCCTCACCATTTGCGTTCGGCAGTAAATACCCACCCTCACTCTCACTGCGCATGTGACACAGCACAAAGGCAACCAAACGCTTCGCCTCCTCTGTTGGGGCGACAGGAAGGCTCAAGACAATTGTAACAGAACGCGCGAGACCGAGTCGTTGAAGGGCAAGTCTAGGGAGCAGTGTGGCACGATGCACAAACGGTGGATAATGCTGCTGCGTTGAAAGACTCAACGTGAGGTGAAGATCATCAATAGACAAGGGACCAACCAGAGCTCCAACACGTGTGCTCACCTGCCAGAGGGTCTCCTCTAACATTTGAAGGTATGACTCCACGTTTTGAATTCCAAGATCTTGTAGAGAGCTGAGGGTTAATTCACGTGATTGATAAATCGTGTGAAGTACACACAGCATGAGTCGTCGTTGTGTTTTGGATCTGACACTTTCACCTGCAAAAAGTTTACACAACGACTTTTTCTTCTTGGTTTGATACGTATCATTAGTATCATTAGTATTATTGTACTTATTCATATCCTGTTTTTTATTATCCTTAGTACTTTCATTCTTCACCTCCTTCTCACCCTCATCTTTGCCGTCGTTGGAGAAGAATTTTTCATAAAGCACATTCACAGCAAATGTGGAGAGAATCAACTCCAACTCTGTAGACCGCTCCAGCAAGGTGCTTGCTGTGATGGATGTGGGAATGATACCTTCCACCAAAGTTGCGGTCAAATCGAGGAGAAACAACACTTCGCGCGGGCGTAACTGGGACAGGTGGGTAGCACATGGATCAAGGGTCTCTTCACTCTCTGTGTCATCCTCTGCATTGGCCCAAGGGGTCATGTAGGCAAGTAATCGACTAAGAATAGATTCTGGATCAAGAGCCATACTACAGGCTTCCAAAAGTGCGCTACGAACCAGGGGATGTGCAAATATCGCATGAAGCCCTGCTGTAGTTTCTTCCTCAACTTCATCATCATCACCACCAGTTTTGATGACATCCTCCTCAGCCAATCGGTTTGGTTGGGTGGCAGCAGTGGATTTAATGTGCGTAATGGTTGCATCAAGTAGGGTAGGGATTTGATTGCTCTTCCCTAGTCGTGCAATGAGGCTTATTAGAAATGCATGTAGCATAGTAGTTGGCACGGTCATGTCTGTGTTTGTACTCCATTTTCCCTTGGGTAACTGATTATCCTTTACCTTGTGTGTTCGATCATGTCCTCCTTTTTCGTGCACCACGTTTCCTTCTGTTTCACTATGCAAAGGAACAATAGCCACATGTGCGGCAACACGTAAAATCGCCGGAATATTTTGATCCACCACTTGTGGGGCAATCGTTTCGTATGCGGCCAGACAATGAGTGAGGGCATTCTCAATAACCTGTCGCGACTTACGTGCGGCTGGGGCAAAGGTAGAGGATCGTTCTTCCAAAAGTTGCGGTAATACTACATTCGCAAAGAGAATACCAAGAACCTCATATCCCAGGCCTTTGTTGTACCGAATATCATTTCCAAGATGAAAAACAGGAACCGGTTCACCACGGCTATTATGTATGATACCTTTACGGTAGAGTGGGGTGGCTACCATGGTCGATTGGACAAATGTGAAGAGTTCCCCAATTGTGCGCCACGCCAGCGCACGAAGACCAAGTTCATCCATGAGCTTACTTGTTCCACTTGTCACGGTCGCATCCATAAAGCGTTTTAAAGCAAGGGTTACCTCCTCAAGAAGAATAAGAGGAAGATTGGTGTTACCATCCGCAGACTGGTGAAGTCCCAATGTAGATGTCCCATTATTTGCTCCCCCACCCCCATTGGCTCGCGCGGTTTCCACAAGTGAGATGAATGACTGATAGGATGCAGCGGAGGCTTTGGACATGGTGGAAATCATACTCGCCCGACTCGCCAATGAAAGCGCAGTCATCTGAGATGAAACAGTTTCTTGATCCGACACATTACCTTTACCCTTCTCTGTCTCCTCTCCTGCCCCGACACCGCTAGCACTTCCCACACTATTGCTTCGACTCCCACTTGGCACCCCGCGTTGTCGTTGCTGTCGTCGCTCACGACGGGCGTCATTTTCCTGACGCAGCACCATCCGACGCTGTTCCTGCGCAAAAGCGGTCCAACTCTCCTCTGCACAGAATCCACGATAGAAGAGCGGAATGCTAGCCATCCATTGCGCTAAAAGAAGCGCCGCGTGCGGCTGACGAGGAGCGGGAAGTTGTGCGAGGCCCAGCAAGGTTGCCTCCTCCGTTGGTGGTGTGGTGACATGTGTGTGGAGGGCATAATCGGTCGTTTGGCGAACGTTATTCTGAAGTAATTTAATCTCATCCCCGCGGTAGTAGACAACCACCCGTGTAGCACGATTTCCCGCAATGGAGGCGAGAAGGGTGGCGAAGGTGTCACGACAACGTTCCTTTCCCACCGCACAGCAAGAAGTCGGACCCTCACCCACAATCGCATCCACAAGGCTGAGCTTTTGAAAGAGTGTAAACCCATGGAGAGCGGCGAGGCATGTGCCGGGTGGTGTGGCTTCGGCCCAAACGAGAAGTAAATCCGTCACGAGAGCTCCACTACCCGACGCGCCCTCCCCATCGCTCTTTCGGCGACGTGACGATGTGACATGCGAGGCGGTGACAGATGCCCCGGTTGGGCGATCCTCATGTCTGTGTCCCTGCTGTTGTGGCTTAGAGGACTTGGCGAGGAGTTGCTGTAGCAGCGTGGGACACGGACGCGCCGCGGAGAGGTTTACCATCACCGACGCTTGACGCGCCTGCGCAATGTGTAACTGTCGCACCACCGCCACCACCAACCCGGTCGCACTACAACACAACTGCTGCAAAAGCCGCTCCAATGACGCATACGGCTCATCGTCTCCTTTCCCTTCAGACTCCTCCGCAGCAAGGACGTGACGCAGCGCCGTCGCAATGAGTACAGCGTCCATAGATGTGGCAAAGAGGTGTGAAAGTGCCTGGGAGTTGTCTCCGCTCTCCAACACGGCGGATTCCAATACACGTCGCAGCAACTCCAGCAGTGTCGCCGCCTCCGAAAGCGGGGTGGCAAATACCTTTCCATCTAAACTCATTCCCTCCGTGGAGTGCGTACATCGGGGAGGATCATGCGGGCCCTGAGGTCGGCGTTGGGTGTCCAAGTGATGGGCAATCAACGCGGTGGCAAAACTCACAGCATAGAGCAATGATTCATTCACCGTACTCATGGGGAGGATGGGAGTGTCCGTGTCATCCAATGCGCGTTTGGTGAGAGCCGAAAGACAGTCATTCCATGTGGGAACATGAGTGAGGGCATAGACATTACCACGCTTTGAGTCTTTTAGGGAGGAGAGAACAAAGTCCTCCACATTACGTCGTTTAAGTCCTAATTGACCATAACGCTCCAACTTCTGAATCGCCGCGCACGAAATCATGATGAATGGATGTCTCCTCTGCGAAACCTATTACGACACACCAAAAAAGAACAACAACAACAAAAAAAAAAAACGAGAAAGAAAACAAAAAATCTCTTTTTTATTTTTTGTTGTAAAACAATCCAAAACTGAAACAGAAAAAAGGCAAAAAAAAAAGTACGTATTCTAATTCGCCTCACTGACTATAGTATATGTAAAAAAAAATGTATACGTGTGACGTGTGAAGCAAAATAAAGATAAACAAAAAAGATAAAATTGGAAAAGAATGATAATAATAATAAAAATAAATACGAAAAATAAATTTGTATTTGTTAAAATAAAGTACAAGAGCAACACAGCAACGAGAGGATATCCAATGAAAGAAATGAACAAAACACACACACATATATATATATATATATATATATTTCTTAGAATTGTTTGATCAAAGAGAAGAAAAAAAAAAAGAGAGATAAAGAGGTGAGCACTCAGCAAGAACAACAAAAAAAAAAGGCGTAGAGGAAAAAATAAGTTCCTTCCGTTATTCGTTGTTGTTGTCGCACTTTGCCTTTTCTTTCACTTCCTTGGCAAGTGGGTTTTTGCAGTTCGTCTCTTTTACACAAAAACAAAGAATAAAAAGGGCTTTCTTGACTCGTGTAAAAGAGAAAAAAAAAAAGAAAAAAAAAACACAAGAGGAGGGTAAATATTTTTATGCTTTAATAAAAATAAACGCAGTTTCTTCCGTTTCTTTTTTTATATCCTTTTTTGTTGTTATTGTTTTGCTTGTTTGTTGTACCCCAACTATCCTCATTTCCATAAAAGAAAGCGAAAACGTCACCATCCATTTCAAACGCACACACACACACACACACGCCTATGCAGATATAAATAATAATAATTGTAATAAAAGATACGTACACGAGTCCTGTAAAGAAAGAGAAATAGACAAAACACTGACACCACAATATCCTTTAAGAAAAGGGCCATTCACACAGAATAGGAGTAAAAGTAAAACATTTCACATTACTTGTTTATGACTTCTTTTCTCTTCTAATTTTCTTTTTTTTTTTGGTTTTCATGAAAAAACTATTGTCTTCTTCTTTCCAGCTTTTTTTTTTTGTTCTTTATTTTTTCTGTTTTTTTTTTTCATTCTTTTCATTTAAAATTCATTTTACACACTTGTTTCGACCTTTTTTTTTCTTCTTATTACCATTTGTTCTCTTTATTATTCGTTGCCCGTTGTGCAAATTCTTTGAAGGTCCAACGTCTTTTCTTTTAAAAAAAAAAACGTGACACAAAAGACGAAAACACACACACACAGGTAACAATGAAGATAAAAAACAAAGGAATTGAGGAATGAAAGTTCCTTTTCAAAATCATACATATATATATGTATATATATATATGTATATATGAAATTGCAATCCGGTAACCCCAATAATGATTTAAGAGTATAACAAACACAAAAAAAAGTTGGGTCACTGAAACAAAGAAAAAAAAAATCCTAATTCCTTTGCATTCTTTTCCCTTTCCCCAAGAAAGCGGTACAACAACCCCAGACAACACCCCTACGGCTCATACACCGGGGAGTCCGTTGTGTCTGGTCGATTTCCCATCACCGAACGCGTCACCTCCTCGTCCTCCTCGTTTCGTTTGCTCCAACTCTGCCCCCGTTGCGCCGCGGAGAGGTGTTCCAACGATTCCTTCCCCTTCCCTGACTCCCGTCCCGGGGTGCGGGCGGCGAGGAAGTAGCGGTGCACGTAGTTATCCACCGACTTCCGCAGTCGCGTCTCCGCCTCCCGCGTAAACGGGGTGCTCGCGTTGTTCGTTTGCAGCGACATGGAAGTCCCGGTGCGCTCCGACTCACTTCGCACCGCCCGCTCCAGTAGGGTTTGGGCGATGTGCTGAAACTGCGACTTACTGAGCACCGCCGGTTTCCCCTTCAGCCCACGCAGGTAGAGGGTGAGCTGCTCGAGTATCGCCCGCTTGGCGGAGGCGCGCCAGTCACTGCGTGGGCGTCGGGTTTGCGCCTCGGCGTGCAAACCGTCGCGCGTCACCGACGAGGCGCGTGAGGCGCGGCGGGAAACGGAACCGCCCCGACTCGTCCCGAGACGGCGTTGGGCGTACGGGGCGGACGCGGCCAACACACTCGCGTCGTACACCTCACTGCTCTCCCACGTCGTCTCCTGCGAGGGGAGGCAGATGCTGTGGCTGTACTGCATGCTCTTCATCGCGAGCTGCTCGGCGAGGGTGTTCTCCTGCTGAATCTCCCCCGCATCAACGGCGAAGGTGGCGCGGGGGTCAAAGCTCGTGTGGAGCGGAGAGATGAGAGGGGCCTGAAAGCCGTCCCCGCTCTTGTCGTGGGGGGGGCGGTAGGCCAAAGGGGTTTCCGCCTCCGCGTGGCTGTCGAGGTTTGGTAACGGCAACACCGCCGCCGCCTCGTCCTCCTCGTCGGGGGCGAGCATGCCGCTTGGCATGTATGGATGGCTGCTGCTCACCTGATGCGGCCGACCCACACCCCCGTCATCGCGCAGGTCATGAAAGTTGTAGAAGGTGGGCATGGTTTGGGTGTGGTAGGTCTCGAGGAACTGGGAGGACCCTTTTCGCGCCGCGAGGCACTTTAAGGCGTGCTGTTCCACCTTCGCAAGGGTTTGGGAAAAGCGTCGCGAGACGGGTTGGGTTTGGCGTCGCGTATCCAACGCCAGAATCTCACGCGAGAGGCGCCACTTCTCCATCACATTACTTTGCTTGGCGAAGAAGCCAACCTTTCCGATACCCTGTTGCGTGGAGAGGATCTGCTCGCGACGCCCCCACTGCTCCGTGTAGCGGTGCGCCTGTTGTTGCGTCAACACACGCGGTAGCGCCGGGGCCCCGCGTGGGTCTTGAAGGTGCGCCAATGCGGCATCCACAAACCCAAACGGACGACCACGTCGGGGGTTGCGATCTAAACGTTCGGGGCGATTCCACACCCGCAGCAGCGCCGTTGCGGTGCGCTCCACGCTGAAGGAGGCACGCACCTCCTCCAACTCTGCTCGAATCGCGGAGATGGTGCATGCCATGTCCTCTTCCTCGTCGAGGCTACTCGGGTGACCAGATAAGGCGTCCTGCAGGGCGGTCTCCAAGAAGAGTACATCGCCGCGCCAGGAGAGAAGCTGTGCCTCCACCTGACGCACAAGATCGACCTCCTGCATGCACACCAGCCGTCCCTGCTCGGATGCTTCCGTGTGGACGGTCTGATAGTAGTGCCGTATCTCCGCGAGAAATGGGGTCACAATGGAACCGCCCCCAACGCCTTGGGAGGCACTCGAGGGGGTGAAAAAGGATGAGAAGTCACCAGCACCTTTTCCCACACGCGGGGAACGTGAGGTTGGCGATAATCTGTTGTTGTGGTTGTTCGTGTTGTTGTGTAAATCGGAGTGAAAACCGTTTGGTGCAGCAGAAGGGTCAACCCCGATGTCCTCCGCCACTGTGCGCCAATGATCTTTTTCACTGCTTGATCCACTTTCATATGCATCCGCATCCGCATCATCATTATTATTATTATTATGGTTATTCTTATGGTGTGCGTTCCCTCGACGACGTGATGCGCCGCGGCCGCTTTCCTCCCCCGACGAGGACGACGTCGAGGACGACATGGAGGAACTTTCACTACTGTGCGAACGACGACGACGACGACTACTGCGAGGGAGGAGAAGATCATTTTCCTGTTCCTCTTCCTCTTCTTGCTCACGGTGGGTGATTATTGACCTGGTCTTCTCTTTTCTCTTCGTTCTCCTCTCCTTTTCCGTCTTGATGTGCCCATCGACTGTTTCCGCCTCCGTAAACAACTCATTCGCATCCAGTTGGCCCGCCGCCTCATTCGAGGCATGATTGGCTGTGGAAAGGAGAAGTTGCTGCGCCGCTAACACCCCATCCGCAACGGCTGGGTGACTTGTACGGGTGGTGTCGTTTGGATCGTATGGCTCAATGTCTTTCATCGGCACCACCGCCCCGCTTTCGGCGCCGAGAAAGTAAACGAACGCGTTGCCCTCATCCACCGGAACCGGCGCATCCGTATTGGGGACGAGGAGGGCGGGGTAAAAGATGTCCTCGTAGCGCACCCAGCGAAGGGGCACATCTTCCGGAGATGAAGACATAATAACGCAACCCTTCTAGTAAATACTACTAAAGTGTCTTAAGTATTTCTTGACCAATAATGTATAAGTATATATAAATATATATGTATATACTAAAGGTACACGCGCCGAACAGAATAATGTCGTCACAAGCTCAGAAGAGTTGGTCTCTCTGCTTTCTCTTTATTTTTTATTTTTTTCTTGTGTTTTTACTCTGTCTTGAAGGGTATATATTTCTTCTTTTTTTGGTGTGTGTGTGTTTGACGTCTTTTCCTGCTTCTTTTTTTTTTTCTATTCTAAATCTCAAAAGAGACTTGAATACAGAAAACTAAAAAAAAAAAAGACAAACACGACAACAATAAAAATAAGTAATAATAGGAATAGTAACACAAATAAATACTATTTTTTTTTTTTAGTTTAAATATAAAACTATGTTTACTCTCTCAAAGTTGACTCACATTCTATAGAATGTATCGTCCAAAGTCAATTTTTTTCATTTAGTAATACGTAAGCCCTTCACAACACATCATACAGCAGTAACAATAATTAAATAATAAAAATGAATCAATGAGGACACAAAGTAATCAAGAGAAGCAATTATATTATATATATATATATATATAAGGTCATACAGTATAATAGCTTGAAATGGCTATCAGCAAAACCAACAACAACAAAAAAAAAACATACAAGACCCAAATATGTAGAGTGAAAAGGGGGAAAAAAAAGGATGCCTTGGCAACAGTATCCATATATATATATATATATATATATATATATATATGTACTCCTCCTTCAAGAGCAACGTGTACATGTCTCTTTTGTTTTTATTCCTTTTTTTAAACAACTTGCCTTGTATCATCAGCGTCTCCGTGATCGTACTTTTCGTGGTGTAATCTCGCGTGTACTATCTCTCGAGCGCTTCAACCGTTCTTTTTCCATTTCCTCCCCACCTCCTCGCATCTCCAACTCCTCTTCCTCCTCGTAGTCGGCACTTTGTGTGTAGTGAATTGGAATCAGTCGCACCACCGCCGCGTCAATCCATTCCTCCCTCCGCGTCTGATCAGCGAGCCAATCCTCCACCTCTCGCACCGACCGATGCGTCTCGGCGACAATGGCATTCACATGCACACCGCGATGCAACACAAACGCCTGAGGGGAGGCACGATACTCCTTTCTAGTGTCTGGATGCCGGTACACGGGAACCCCTCGTGGAGGGCGGAAGTAATACAACCCATTCGATGCACTTAGATTACAACTCCATCCTCGTGGAAGGGGCGGAAACGGATGCCCACGCGGAGGGTATGTGGAGAGTTTCGTTAATCGGCGATTTAGATCCGCCATTCCCACACTGCCCGCGCGACCTCGACCACCACTTACATGATCCGAAGTATGGCCTTGATTCGGCGTGTGGTTGCTATTCACGTTGCTACTGTTGTGGTGTGAGGGATGATCACCCCGAGTGTTGTCCAAACCAGTGCTGTTACGACGTCCACCACTTCGGTATGTCACTTTTAATAAATCGAGGGCGGCCATGTCTAGCGCCACCACACGCACACGTTGATCCTGCAACCAAGACTCCGCTTGTGCCTTTGTGATGGGCTCTGTTACTATTCCACTATTCGCGCGGCTGAGGACGTCGTCGAGGGAGACCATACAACCCACTTCCTGCATAAAAGCCTGTGGGGTTGCCATGTAATCTGTGGCATCGGTTGGGTGCTTATACGTGGCTACTCCCTTCGCATCCTTGTAGTAGTAGTGACCGTAGGAACGGCTGAGGGCACTTGTCCAGCCGGTGGGTAAAGGTGTAAAAGGTTCACCAACAGATGGGTAGTGTCGCAACGCATCGGTCCATTCACTGCGCCAGAGTGAATTCTCACTCCCCGGAGGATGGGTTTGGGATTGGGAGTGTGTTGGATTAGAAGAAGATGGCGTGCCAAGAACAGCACCTTGATGAGAACCATGTGGCCCATTAACAGGAGGTGTCGGTTTGGAAAGTTTTGCTGCTACTTTTTCGTAGTGCCGCGTTTCGGTCGTTACATCACCTCCATCTTGAAGATACGCACCACGAAGGTACTTGTATGTATCGTTGGAGTCCAATGTCCGTAATGCTGCGTCAAGTAAATGCAGTGCATCTTTTTCGGTCAATGGTGGGTGTTGTGGTTTTTGATTTTGCGGTTGTTGGTTTGTTGGATTTGGGGAGACATGTGTTGTCGAGTTGTCCTTTTTCTCATCCACGTCTTCCTTTCGTTCTTCCTCATTCGATTGGCGAAGGAGACGTTCCTCCATGAGTCGAAGAAATCCCCCGCAAAGACACGCCGTCTCTTTACTCAGCACTGGACTCACAAGACTTTTTGAAAAAGCTACATGCACGTAGTAAAACTGCTCTCTTGTTAAAATAGGAAGAGGATCAAAGACACACTTTAAAACCTCTGCACCACTGATGAGGTCAGCGTTTAAATAGAGTCGTAAAAGGGAGCGGTGAACCGCACCTTCGGGGCTCCAAAGAGATGGCACAGGCGTATTCACAATGGCTCCTGTAATGTCCAAATCCTCCCTTGTCTCATTCCCCTCATTTTCCGTTCTATTCCCTTCCATCTCTTCTCCCTCTTCGTGCCGTTCCCTTGTCAATGGATCCATGGTGGTCGTTGGTGATGTCTTGACGAATTCCTCCACGGCATTAACAGAATCGAGATAGCGTCGCGCCGTCTCACGCTGTTGCTGTGACATCGCTGCAAGAAGAATGTCCATTGTATTACCCACCTGTGAGGTGAGCCGACGCACCACAGCGGACCGCGCCGTTGTCCGTTGCTGTTCCGTCTCCATTTCCGTGGTATCCCGCGCGCAGCTTTGAATATGTGCATGTAACCACGACGTAAGTGCACTCCAAAAGCACAAAATACGAAGGACTAAAGGATTGCATCCACCAGGCTCCGCCCGCAGCGCTGCGGAGAGAACGGTCTGCACAACATTTGGGTCCAGCAAAAACGGCAGTGAGTGACGTGTCAAAAGAGGGAGAAAGTCTTTCGTGTGATGTGCGGCGAGAGCTGCGGCGATTTCCACTCCAGCAGCACTTCGTAGCATATACGGTACAAGTGAAGGTAAATGCCCCACCCTTTCCGTCTTTGTGTTCACATCATCATTACAAGTATTATTTTTATTATTGTTATCCATATCATGATTACCATTGGCGTTCTCCTTCTTCTCATTTTCTTCCTCATCATCATTATCATCATTAATGTTGTTGTTATTATCATTATTATTATCATCATCGCGCATTACTTGCCAATCCTCTGTTTCTGTGTCAGCATGCGGGGCAAGTAGTGTGGTGGCAATACGACGTCTACTCTCCTGAAGTGCGGTGTCTTGGCTTTCAAGAATAGAACGAATAGGAGCGGATTGCGCCGCAAAAAAAGCATCCAGGTCACTAACCTCTGCGGTTGGTGGTGGCACACAAGTACCGGGCAAGATATGGTGAAACAAGAGATTCTTCTCTGACACTCTATGGGGATCCAGGTCACTTACATTTTCTTCTCTCGTCCCGGTTCCCTTTTCGTTTGAATCAGATGATGTGTGAGCTACCTCTTGATTTTCACTCTGTTTTTCATCCTTCTCATGCTCCTTGTCGTTTCCCTTCTCTGCTTCTGAGCTTCCCGTGGCTTCTCGGTTTTCATTCTCATCCCCATCCCTTACCTCATCTCCAAAAGGAGTGGATGGAAAGGCCATCTGCACGAGTTCCTCGAGGCGTATCGCTAACTCCGCCGCCTCCTCACTCGACGGCACACGTGTCCAGTGCGGTGGTTGCGACGCAAAGATGGAATGAGACGTCAAAATCCCTTCACTACTCGGACCAATAACACCGCTGACACCCATAATATTGTTATTATTATTGTTGTTGCTATTGTACGGGTTACCATACGCATGTTGTCCAAGGATAGATGGCATGACAGATGGATTTGATTGTGGTGATGGCATCGCGTATGGTGTCATGGTTGGGCACCCGGTGCCACCTGTTTGCCAATACAAGGGTTGATTGGGCGTAGAAATGGATATAGGTGGTGCGAGAGGAGGCATAGAATTCACATTTCCAAGAACATTACCATGAAGCATCTCCACGCTTGGTGCGGCGGGATTAAAGTTTGGGTCATCATCATCAACGAGTTCAGGGTACTTCACACTTGGGGCCGTATTGGAAGGTGGATGCGGGGTACCATATACACTCATCTCTCCCATGTTAAACAATGGGAGAAGCGGCTGCTGCTGCTGCTGTGGTGGTGTTTGGACAGAAACATTATTCAAGAAATGACACTCTTCTGTCTGATTATGTGGCAGTGGTTGTTGCAAAAGATGTTGCTCTCGCTGCCATAACCCTTGCGGTGGTGGTGGTGGTGGTGGTGGGTAGGCTCCATAGGTGTTGTATCCATAAGATGCTTCTTGTGGAGAAAAGTCTTGTGGTGGTGGTTGTGATTGGTAAGGCATGATCGGTGGTTGCAGGTACGATACTTCCTTTGGATGAAGCAGCGACGTAGGTCCTGAGGCGGGAGTGTTATATGTCGGTATGTATGAATGTTGTGGTTGTTGTTGTTGCTGTTGCTGTGGCTGTTTTTCTGTTTTTTTCTCCGTTTTTGCACCTTGAAGAAGTTCAGTTATTTCATCCTCAGCGAACTGAAGCTCTTGCTGCTTTCCAGATTCAGTATCCTTCACCTTACTTGCGGTATCGAGACCGGCAAAAATATCAATTTCCTCCTTTGCATCACAATTCCACGCATTTTTACCACTTGTAGCATATCCACCACGCCGTCCAGTCAAGCTATGATGATCTTCCTCATCCATTTCATCACCCAAACCTCTCGCACCGGTTGCACCCAACGCATGGTCATTCTCATCCATCCTCTGCACGCCATCCGCCTCCTCGTTGTGGGTGTCCTCATTGTGATTCCAATCCTCTCCACGTCGCCGAGTCATTGGATTACGTCCATGTTGCGGACCTCCTCTGTGTGCGTTTCCACGCTTCAAAAACTCATGTGGACATGAGGCCATGGTGATAAATACACCAAACCGTTCAAACAACATACGCTGCACCAAAAAGGAATTAAATGGGTTCCATAACCAAGCGTAAACCGTTTCGGAACGCTTAACAGCAGCGTAAAAGACACCTGGTTCGTAACCTTCAATGATACGAATGCCTAATGGTGGTCGTATGGGCTCCAAAAGGGCCGTTAAATCCTCCACGTTAATACCTTTACCATCATGCATACTTAGGTGATAGTCCGTGATTTGAAATGTCGCGTTAGGTGGTTCCTGTGCAGGAAGCGGTCCAAAACCGGCAACAAATCCCACCCTCGCGACTTCTTCTAAAATACGGGTAGCTAAACGCACATCGCGACCAAATACTACTACCAACTGCGACAATTCTGTTCCAATCTTAACAAAACGAAGTGACGTTATAGCAGTTGATGCACGTTGGTACACAAGTAAATCAAATACGTACTTAACAAGACCCTTTGCGTACTCCTTGGGTGTCATCCCTTCCGGCACCGCACCATCGAGTTGCAGCACAACACATGGGGATGGAGTAATGGGGTGTGCTTGTTGAATTTCTTCTGGCGAGGAAGGCGTCAGATGCAACTCCGCCACACTTGTAGGAAGTTCCGTCCGTACACAACACCAATGCGGAGGAGGCGTTGTGTTGTTGCGTAAAATCATTTTACGACAATACTGTAACACCTCCTCTTCCGGGGCATCCTCGGCAAGGGTTCCATCGGTTTGTTGTTGTTGTTGCTGCTGTTGTTCCTCCTGTGGTGTGCCTTGGTATGGCTGCAACTCTTCGCCAGTGTGGGGCGGTTGGTGTGTGTATGCGTCATGTGCAATTCCCTCAGCTATGTGCGCGCCGTGTGTTGGGTATTTCGGTGGCGCGGCCATTGTTGCGTCCATCTCGGGTGGCAGAGTGTCATTCTGCTGCGGATCATGCTGCACGTGCGACTGAGCAGGACGTTTAAAAGTGTACATTGACCACAACGATACAGAACAAATACCACTTTTTTGGTACAATATATATATATATATATTGTTGTTTATTGTGTAGTGCAAATACAGAGTGCGCTTTTCTTTTGTGCAACGACACACAAATCTTAAAATAACTCCTTCATAACCGAAATGTATGAGCAAAAAAAGAAAAAAAAAAGAAAAGAAAAAAAAGTAAAGTTTTAAATTATTTACTCTACAAGAAATAATAACGAGAAAATGAAAAAAAAAAAAACGAAATTAAAAAAACAAAAAAAAATACGAGACAATTATGTTTTTCCTTTCCTTGAATATTGTTACTAACAAAAAAGGAAAAAGAAAGTAGTAGTAATTCAATTTCTATACTTCCCGTTCGACACAAATATGCACGCTCTTTGCACCAAGAAATTACACAGTTACACAAACGCAAAAATGAAAAAAATTCGTTTTCTCTATTTCTCTATTTTTCTTTTTTTTTTTGTATTTCATTGCTGTGTTCATTTTTTTGTTTTTTTATTTTTCCTCTATTGCTATTGTCCAAAAAGGAACAAAAAACAACAACAACAAGAACAACAACACAGACAGAAAACAAAATCTATAAATAAACATATATATTTATATTGATAGAAAGATACAAACATACACAAAAATAAGACAACAAAGCGTCTCTCTCTGAAAAAGAAAAGATAAACGAAAGCAGAGAATTCTGTCAGTAAAGAACAAAAAACAAGACAAAAAAAAAGATTGGAAAAATAAACACATCTTCTCCTCTCAAATGAGTTACTATTCATTTTTCCTCATCCAATATTACTTTTACGTATAATATATCTTTCTTTTTCATTATAAACTTTCTCTTCTCTCATTTTTTTTTCTATAATCCTTCATTTTTTTCCTTTTGTTTCCCTCACAATGAGAAAGAAAAACAAGAAACATCACACAACATGTTATGTTTGCAAAACGTAAATATTAATAGCAAAAACCCATTCGAAACAACAACAACAACTAAAAAGAAAGAAAGAAACAAACAAACAAAAAAAACTTCGTTTACTTTTTCATTTTTTTTTCTCATCGGATTACTTTTAATTCGCTTTTGTTGAAAAACTTTGAAGTGTAAAATATGAAATTACTTCAATTTTCAAACACACATACCTTTTTTTCCCTTTCACTCTCACTTTCAGTTTTTTTTTTTTTTTACTATCATTTCCTTCGAATCGTTTACGTTATGTTTCCCTCATGTGTTGTTTTAGAAAGCACAGAGACACACACAAAAAAAAGGGGGGGGGATTTTTCTTTGAGTACATTTTGCCCTTAAAGAAATTTTAGTCCTCCATTTTTCAATTTGTTCCTTTTTTTGCTCTAATTTTGAAATTTCAAGCAACAAAAAACATTAAATGCGCTCTTTTCTTGAAATATTTACAAAAGGGGTGTACAAATGCGGTGTTTAAACTTTACTCACGTGCTGCAAAAAGAAGAGAAAAAAGAGAAAACACGAAAAGGATTCTAAACACAACGGAAATAACAACAACAAAAAAAAAACAGTAAAAAAAGGAAATAAAAATAAAAAAAGAAAATACAAAAAAAGCAAAAACGACGAAAAAACATTTGTGTTCCATCAAACATAGTCTATCAATAACGTACAACCGCAATCCCCCGAATCCTTTTCTTTTTCTTTTGCTTCTTTTTTTTTACTTTTTTTGTTGCTGTTAGATTCTCTCTTTAGTTATCGCATTCAATAAATTTATAAATAACTTTTGTTTGATTTGAAACACCTCATAACGCTTTCATAGGACAATAACGCAGACGACACAAAACAACAAAAACGCGTAAATAAAAACGGAAAAGAAACGAAAAAGAGAGAAAACACACACAAACAAAAAAAAATAAATAAATCAATGAGCTTTTTTTTTTTTTGAAGAGAAAAAAGAAAAAAAAAAGGAAAGGATAAAGCAAACAAATCAAAAAACAGTACAGTTGTGGCAAGCGATAAAACGCATTGTACACATAAAATATTTTTTTTGGTCGTTGTTGTTGCAATAAACGCAGCAAAAAGTAAAAGCGCGAAATGCAATCGAACAGCAACTAATGAAGCCAATGTTCACATAACAGGATCGAAAAAAAGATAAGATAAAGTGAACCTCTCACACACACACACACACACACACACACACACACACAGACACACAAGTTAAAAAAAAAAACATTAAAAAAAACATAAAAACAGTCACACAGTTTGAGAAAATAAGGTACAGATTTAAAAATATTCAAATACATCGTTCACTTTGGTTTTTGTATTTGCTTTTCCACGGTTTTTCTTTTTGTTGCTTTATTCCTTTTTTTCCTTCTATTTTAGTACGTTTTCCCTCCTTCATGATAGTAACAAAAAAAAAAAATTCTTTCTGTTGTGTGTGTTGGTTTTTGTCCTCTCTCTCTTTTTTTTTCTTTTTTTTTTTGTGTTTGTGGAATCCTTCATATTGTTTTGGTCTTATCGTTTTCTGCGGATGTGATTCTCCCACATAATTTTCATTCATCCACAGTTCCATAAATATTTTTGAGTTTTTTTGATTTGTATGTTTTCGTTTTTAATTCGCTAACGCATGTGCACTCCTATCTTACTTTTTCGTCTTTTTTATTTTTATTTTCGTTTTCGTATTCAAAAACGAACAAACTAACATCTGCAACAACAACAGTAATGAGAAAATATATATATATATATATATTGAGGGGGTGGGGGGAGGGGAATACAAAAAAGTGATAGAGTTTTCCTTATATAGCAAAAAAAAAAAAAACCCAATAAAATCCCTTCAATTCCATTTGAATCCCCTCTTTTTTGTACCCATCAAAGGGGTAGGAATCGAACCCCCGTTGCTAAGGGGGAGAAGGCACAGCACAGCATCCACTGCAATGCCTCTGTTTTCCCCATAATAGACGTCCCCCCCTCCAGCAGATGCACCGCCCCTGCCAATGCCTCCGCTGTAATACTCGACTTCAATTGTGTGCCCTCTCCCGTTGAGAGTATCGGGACTCCGTCTCCCATGCTGGCGCAGTGCACCTCCGTGGAGTGTGGGGAGTAGGAGGCGAGGAATGGCTGAGCCTTGGCTAAGAGTGCCGCCGCGGTGCTGTCCTCGGCGAGTTCCCGTGCCTTTGTAAAGGCGGGATTTAATAGTTTAGGAAAGCGGTACACCTTTACACACATGAGGGCGGCAACGAGGAAGACAAAGGAGAGGAATTTACGTACATGGGGCGGGTGGGCAGCGGTGCCTCCGATGTACTGTGAGTCTCCGGGGCCACCGATGTTGGAGGATGGGTTGGTCTCGGGAATACTGACGGGTAAACTTACATAGCACGACACGGTGTAGGCTTGTTTGAGGTAGAATATAGCATTGGGTCCATCAATATCCTGTAATGCAGCTTGAAGGAGATTTTCAATAAAATTTCCCACAGTTTGTACAAGTTCTTCACTTGTTACAGTACCAACAGGGGTGTTTGATGAGAGTGCCATTGCGGCGAGTTGATTACTTGAGGCTAATCCATCATTTGCGTGTTTCTGTTGAATCGTTTCCATATCCAGTGGAAGTTGCAATCGCCTGCACTCAGCGAGCACTTGCTCATGAAACGCCTTCACCTTCTCAGCCTGTGTTCCACTGAGGTTGCTGTTATTGTTTGTATTATTCGCCACATTGGTGTTCACGCCGCCGTTTGGATTGCTCGTATCACGTGAAAGTGCACTTACCTTGGCTTGAGACTGCTGATAAAAGGCGAGTACCGTGGCAAGACCGTCATATGGGTTGGACTGTCGTGTGGCACAGAGAAGCGCCGTCTCCCACTGCCGCTGTCGACAGGAGTGAAGCATGGAGAGGCGATACCCCGCATCAATCGAGGTTTGTTGACGCAATGGAACAGTGTGAATGAGGAGGTGTGCCAGGGTCACATCACCGCAGTAAATGAGATGCATAACCGCTTCATCATTGGAACCATCCGCCAATAAAGCAGCAGCCATAATGCGAGGATTGGACGAGTTCGCAAAAGCCGTCGCACGTGCCTGACGGAGTTCTTTAGACACCGTAGAAGCGCCATTATTGTCAATTGTCGTGTTATGAGACGGCTCCGCATCCCCAAGAACACCTCCAGGAAGCTGTGGCTGTGGCTGCAGTACGGTTGGTGTTGGGGATGGTGTGGCACCATCATTTCGCTGTGGACATGTCTCTGCAATGGTAACGGCGGCATCCCAATTTTTGTCTGACCCACGTGCAACACATCGGGCGGCTCGTGCGCTTTCCTCACCCATAATATAATACCGCACAGAGCGCACATCACCAAGTGCCTCCATTGCTTCACCGGCCTGCACACAAAGCGAACGCCAATACGCTCGGCTCACCACTGGAGCGGCGGCAATAGCCGCTTCCCATTCTCCCGCCTCAACCATAAGTTGACAATACTCGCTTACTTTCCCTGTCTGCAGCATCGCATCCGCGGCCTCCATCAAGCGGTTTCGCTTATACACAGCACCTGCACTTGCCACCGACTTACCGTGAGTTTTTTCAGCAAGGGTCTTGGCACGATTGGTTCGCACCTCGATAAGACGGGATGGGGGTATAAAGAGACACTTGGCATTCGATGCGTCTTGTGGATCGCCTTGATACGCCGCGGCACGTGCCACATCCGACGCACCACAAGGAAACTCAAAAAACCCAACCATCCGCTCCAACCGCTTGTGTGGTTTAAGATTTGTATCCTTGAGATCTTTATTAAGCCCTTCCACAGCCTCCCCAGCAATCACAGAGACGGATACGACGGAGGAGACCGCCATGAGTGCGGCGGGATCCGATACGATGCTGCGGTCTAAATTTCCAAGCGCAGCATCCAGGGAGACTTGTCGCATTAGCGCGAGGTGGAAGAAGACCATAGTGCTGTCTCGAGAAGCAGAAAGAAACACCAAAGGTCGTTCCGGATGACTGCTTAGGGAAAACACATCCCCATGATGCGTGCGAACTGTGGTAATCGTCATACCATTTCGAATATCCCATACCCGAACTGTACAGTCATAGGAACCAGAGAGGGCCAAGTAAGGGGCGAGACTGCACCACGCGATTCCTGTCACGCGATCTGTGTGGCCTCGCAGTACTCGAGACGTGACGGAAGCTGTGTGGGCGTCTTTTACAGAAAGGTCCCAAAGTCGTAGAGTAGTGTCATAGCTGCTACTCAGCAGGAATTGTGGCACAGTTGGATTAAATAGTACACTGCTCGCAGCGTCTGCATGCCCAGTGAGAAATGTCGCTGGTTCATCTCGACTGGAACTCGTGTGAAAGAGAACGATTTGGCCATCTTGGCAAGCGGCAGTTAACTGTCGTGCATGACGGGGTTCAAAGTCGACACCTAGGACCGCTGATTTAGTTTTAAAGCGCCGCACAATTTTTCCATCTCGATGGGAAAGGAGAGCAACACCAGAGCGATAGGCTGCAGCTATATACCCAGAAGACTCCGCTTTACTCCACGCCACCCGTCGGACAATATCGCCTGGTGTGATGGCTGTTCGCCA
Source organism: Trypanosoma mega (assembly GCA_030849715.1). NCBI lineage: Eukaryota > Euglenozoa > Kinetoplastea > Trypanosomatida > Trypanosomatidae > Trypanosoma > Trypanosoma mega. Next base: position 22,048 of record JASANV010001413.1, on the reverse strand, counting down.
ATGCTCCCGTTGCGTATTGACGTGGTAGCATACTACTTCCCCATTGCTGAGAGATGCGACAAGGTACTTTCCCGATGCACTCCAATCAGCCGAGTAGACAATAACACAACCGACATCTATTTTATGCTGCAAGGCAAGTTGTTTTGTGTTCCAAATTCGAATAGTTCCATCACTACTTACCGATGCTGCAAGATCCTTGTCATGGTGGGCATAACGACAGTCATGCATCACATCGGTGTGACCTGGTTCCGTCAAAAGTTCTACCGTCCGATGTGTTGTGTTATACACCAGCACACTTCCGCTGCGTAAGGCGAGAAAAAGATGCTCTGGCGCAAATGAACTGGTTCCCAAAATGGCTAAACCATGAGCAGCGGTAGGTTGCCACGTTGCGGCAACTGTACGGTTGCTGACAGACCACACATGCAATTTATTTGTTTCACCGTCTGTAGTTACAAATGTGCCCGCCTGACCTGCAAGCCAGGTGATGGAAACAATAGGGGTATCACGAGAATCAAAGGTTTGTACAGTAGTACTGGAGGCCACATCCAAGAGAATCAAGGACCCTTCACTTGAACCGACAGCAATATAATTAGGATTGTTTGGGTCAAACGCAATAGCTGAGACAGCACCCGGTGCATTTACCGTTTCTCCGGTACTGCTATCAACATAACTATTACTATTATTGTTAATATTGATATTATTTTTGTTTCCTACATCGTTAGCACTGATATTTCTATCACTACTGTTTGTATTGGATGGGAATGGTCGTAACACGGTGGTTTGTCGAATTCCATTTGCTGGGTGTAAAGCCAGTATGAAGAGAAGCCCTTCCGATGTGCTAACCGCAATCGTATCTGGGCGAGACGGGGCAACATCCATGAACGTCAAGTTCCCCACGCCAGTACCTTTCTTATCTTCTGGCGTAGCAAGACGGAGTTGGTGTGTGGTTGTACCATCATTCATATTTGTCGAAACCACCCAACCAGTGGTGGTACCAAAAAGGATGTGATGCTTCCCAGCCACACGAACTAATGTTGGGGCACCTTCACGCTTGAAAAAGTCTGGCACAGCGCTTGGAACGCGTTTATTGCTCAGTAATTCCCCATCCGCAAGACGCCATATTGCCATTCGCGCTCCGCCAGACATCACACACGCCATATACTCATCATTGAGATCGAAAGATTGGATAGTACCGTTGATATTGCAACCAAATATGCGCGTGAGTGGGTAGGTAGGGGTAGTCTGACCCGCATCAGCCCCTGGAGACGGATTTAAAGCGGTGATGCTTCCGCGTCGACCACCTGGTGGAGTTTGTGTCGGGGTGTGAAGGTAAATCGCAGTGGTGGAGCAATAACCCACTGCGTTCGCGTTACCAGCCACAGGACGAGCGCAACTTGGATTGACTCCACCAGCAAGCAAAGCAACAGCGTTTAGAGCCATTTCAAAACTATTTCAGAGTAACCGTTTTCTTTCTTTTTTTGTTGCTCTTTTTTTTTTTGTTCGTTGTTGTTCTTTTGATTTCCTTCAAGGTGTTCCGTTTTCTCCTTGTATCCTTCGGTGATCCGTTCGCTGAGTGTATCGAAATATAATAAAAATGAAATTAACAAATATATAAATAAATATATTTTCTTATTACCTTTTTGCCTTTTGGGACACTGTATTTGTGCGTCGTCGATTTCGCCTCTTCGATTTTCTTATGCTCTATCTATATTGCTTTTTTTTCTTCGCTTGCTTCCCTCGTTGCTGTCGTTTTATTTTATTTTTTCTCGTCGTTTTTCTTCCTTTACTTCTACTCGACGAAAGTTTGAGGAGGAAAATACACAATAACTCAATGTGCTACGGCTCTTTCAAATACTTGAAGTTAACATGGAAGCAAAAGATACATATATATATATATATATAAACAAAAGAAAAATGAGGAAAAAGGAAAAGCGAGAAATAAAAAAGAACATAATAAAAAGACAATACACTTTATATATATATATATAGAGAGAGAGAGAGAGAAAGAAACAGCTCTTTTGTGTTAAAGCAAGATTCTTTTCTTTTGTACAAATACACATATATATATATATATATATATATATATATATATTAAATGCCAAACTCATTGTTTGCCTTGACAATTTACGTATCTTCTTCGAGTAGTTGCAGTAAGGCATCCACATCACGTGAGGCGAGCACACACCACTGCACCACAGCCATCAGTTTCTTCATTCCTATTGTCCACAATTCCTCACTCACATCACCATGCCGAACAGGAAAACCGTCTACGTGATCGGGTGTTATAGCATACGGCGGGGTTTCTGGTGTTGTGGAGCTCAAAACCCAATGGTTCATACTATCACTTGACGTATCTTCTGACTGTACTGTATAATGCATCTCTTTCATAGCAGAATTCTCTCCTTGTTCATCTTCATGCTCCGCCTTTTCTTGTGTAGGAAAGCGAGTATCCGCCGCGTGTCGAAGTTCTTGAAGTCGATCCGTTAACCAGGAGGCTATTTCTTGTACACTCGATGTCACAACTGCACAGGCGGTGCCAAACGTTTTCCAGGCAAAAAACTTTTCCGTAATAAAAAAGTCTGCCTGTTTCCCAATCGTCTTTTGTGTATCTCCTTTGGGGGCTATGAAGGCTTCAACGGTGCTTTGGTCCCCATTTGGCCGAAGCACAGCTGTCTTCAGGGATATGTGATGCCACTCAACAAGGTGTTGAAGAAGTTGGAGTAAAAATCCACAGGCGCAATTAATTTCCGCCGCACTTACATGATACTCTGTGCTACCAAGTAAGCTTTGAGTATAACTTTGTTGTACTTGTTGCATGCGTAAAAGCTCTGCCGCCTCACTACTGGCATTCGATGCCACCACACAAGCTGATAACGCACGTTTCCCTCTTCTGGCATTTTTGCTAGCACTTCGCGATGCGGGCAATGTTGTTGTAGTTGTTGCTCCTGTTATTATAGACGGTTTACGGCTCGATGCGGAGGTACTCGGGATTTGTCCAAGTCGCAAACCCACAATGGTCGCGGTAGGTCCACTTGTACTAATAGGAAAAGCCAATAACATGGCGCAGGTTTTACTGAGAAAGACGTAACTTCGTGAGGCAAGTTCCAAACGCCGCGCCGTGCCCAACTCCGCATCCTTTGTCTCAAAGAAATCTCGCACCGCTTTCGCATTATCCTCCGCGACAACTTTTTCCCATTCATTCTCCTCCTCTCGACGCAAAGCGATAAGTTCCATCACGGCCTTCCGTTCCGCCTCACAAGCGTCGGCGATGAGAGCGTCACGCGACTCCGCCTCTTGCACTTCCAACTCCAACCGCTGCAACACCTCTTCCTGAACAGCCTCATCCACATTTGTACACGAATTCCTCACCCCACTCGTTGTATCCACACGGCTGCAGAGAATGAGACTCTCCTCATCCGGCTCCGCATAGGCAGCGAGGCCTACCACGTCTTCCATGACCCGAACCACATCTTTTTGACAATCGCTAAGAAGATCACGCCAACAGCGTGGGCAAAGGGGAAGATCACTTCGACACGTGTGCACTACGTGACGCATGAGATGGGTGGCAAAGGAAGCAAGAAATCGGTCACGTGTGAGTAGCATGCTGTTACTAGTACTGTTGCCAGTGGGCACACTGGGTACAGCTGTTGGTGTGAGGAGAGCAGAGGCGGGGATGCGATTGGAACTCCCTCGAGGACGATACGAGGCGATAGGATCACCTTGAGAAAGGGCCCGTGGCATCATTTCTAACCGTCGCATGCCAAACGACATGTTACATTGTTGTTGCTGCTGTTGTTGTTGTTGTTGTTGTTGTGAAAGTGGGTAATAACGTTGAGAAGCTTGAGGTGAGAGATGAAGTGGGCCACTTGTATCCATTGTGGGGGTGAGGAGGTTAAGCGGACTGTTTGGACTGTACGGTGTGTTGTTCATGGGAGGCGAACGTAAACTTTCCATACAAGAAATCGTCCCTGACGTTAAACTCTGCAGTCTATCCTGCGCTGAAGATATCGATGACTGCATCGCACTTCCATTACTTCCTAAAAGCGTCACACCGTCTGTCCCTACAGCGATCGCTGCGACGCCTGTGCCCGTAGCGAATTCATCACACTGCACAGTCAAGCGACCAGAGGCAACAGGGGGTGGGAGAGGTCCGTCATAAAGCATATCCCACAATTCCCGCACATACGCTCCCGCCTCTGGGGCGGCAAGCCAGGCGTAATGATACATAAAGCACGGCGCTAAACGGGCTGCAATACGCACCTGTGGACCCACCACACTATACCGCTTTTTCATCATTCTTGCATCTTCGCTTCCTCCATCTTTCGTTTGCTGCACAACACGTGGATCATCCGTCTCGGTGGGTTTCTTTGGATTCAATTGGGCGTATGCATCATCAAGCCATGGGGAAAGCGGGGAGGGTGCGAGTGGGGCATAACGCCCCGCAGCGCTTAATAAAGAACCCCGCAATGCCGTATGATGCTGCTGGAGCCAAACAGTTTCTGCCTGCGCATTCGCCCATGTCGAAGAGAGATTCCTTTCCTCACAAGATTGTTCCCCATGAGGAGAGCGCTCTTCCTGTCGTTGTTGTTTTTGCTGCTGTTGTTGACGGCGTTGTGTCTCCATTTCAGCATTAGTAGGGGCTATTTGCTGCTCACGCCATCGTTGCCTTTCCGTTGCTGCATCCAGTGAGGAGTTGTGTTGCCGCCGTGAAAGTGGTGAACGGGAGGATGTGAGAAAGCGCTCCGCCGGCTTTGCGCGTGTTGTAGCTGCACTTGACATGGACTGTGCCACAGCGGCGGGTGGGGGTGAAACGAGTATGGGACTGCTGTTTTTACTGTTCTGCGCAATCACATTCTTGTTGTTATTGCTATGGGCATCCGTACTTGGGGCATTGGAATTTAGGGCACTGCCGTCTGTGGTGCAGAGACCGGGCGGAAGGGATCCATCACAGGTGAGATGGCGTCCGTCAAGAGAAACAGCACGACGACAGACACAACACGTAAAAAGGGCACACGCCGGGGCATAAAGTTCCATCCCCCGCACAGAAGCAAAACTATTGGCCGAGTTTGTGAAAATAGAACTCATGATTCTACTTGAAATCGAGTATGTCTTTGACGTAACCTGCTTTGTGCTTTAGAAGAAATATACAACGCTATAAGTAATATATATATATATATATATATATATATATATCTTTTTTTTTGTTTACTAACTTGCAACCTCTCAACTTGTATTTTACACTACTGGTTTTACACTAAACGACGTCGCTACAATATATATATATATATATATATAAAGAGTTCACAATAATGAAAGTTCCGCCTCTTACCTATCCTTCACCAAGTCTTGATTTTAACTTAAAGAAAGGATTGGGGATATAAAACGATGTTTGATGTCTTGATCTAGTAAATCCTTCCTTCAGCTATTAATGATTTTTTTTCCTGTTTTGCAGTGTTGCGGAATTGCGAAAGGCACTCCAACACTTTCAAGTTTCGTGGAGTACAGTAATGAATTAAAAAGAGAAGAAGGCGAAAAAAAAAAAGCACTACTCATCCTATGGTTAATTCTCAACACCAACATTGATAAAGCCATAAACACATAAATGAGCAAATAAGAAAATATGTTCTTTCAGCCTTTTTTTTTTCTCTCTCCTTGTGTGGCTATGGCGCATCATTGAGACTATTACGCAAACACACACACAGAAAAAAAAAAAATACACATTTCACTGAGAGTAAACGAAGCACAATCATTTTCCGTTCATACTTTATACTTGTCATTCCTCCCCATTTTCATCCCACTCTTCAGATGTGGAAAACAGCATCCGTAACACAAATACCGTAAATCCATTCGGCGAGCCAAAAAGAATCATAAACAACCAACCAATCAAAAGGAAAAAAAAAAAGGCATATCTTGGTAGCACTTTCATCTCGGTATAAGATTACCTTGTATAGGAGTTTGTGTCTAATCGCGCGTCCAAATCCGCGATAATGCGACGAACCGCCTCCGCTGCGTCACTTCTCCGCCCATGCTGTGATGCTCCTATTCGTGTGCGATCCTGTGATCCCACTTCTGTCCATGTAGCCGTCGTATCATTGGCCCCCATCGACTCCATACAAGTCGCATCCCCCGGGGAAGGTGAATCCGTTGCATGAGAGCCTAAAAATGTCCCATTGACACTCGTATTCGCCTCCATTGTCCGTCTTGTATGGACATTGGGGTGTGTGTTTGATCGTTCCCGCTCCGCCAGCGCTGATGGGAAGACGGAACGCGGCACATAAAGCTCTCCCCCTAATCGTCCCTCCTCATACGCCCTCCCTCCAATTAAGGAGACCGCCCGGGAGGTCGGCTTCGCCGTCCGTGCCGGTTGTTGAGCCAATTCAATCGAGAGCGAGCGGACCTCGTCCCGAGCGGCTTGTAGGGATTGCGTGAGGGCGACTTGTTTTTGGTGCGCGGTGGCCGCTGCCGACTCCGCCGCCCGACGCGCGGCGCGTTCATTTTGCATGGCGTCTTGAGCCGCGCGCAGCTGTTCCTGCAATCGCCGCTGCGCCTCGTGTGCCAGTCGGGCGCTGGCCAACTCCGCCTCACACGCGTGCAGTCGGGTTTGCATCAACGCCTCCTGCGCCGCCCCCTCGCGGAGGGCGGTGGTAAGCTCATCATTCCGCCCCGACACGCGGCGAATGGCGGCGTCCTGTTGCTGCAACTGCCCTCGCGCCGCACCGAGACGGCGGCGGAGACGCGTGAGGAGGGTGCGCAATGCCTGCGAGAGGGAAAATGGCGAAGGGGAGAGGCCATGCCCCACCAAGGCGTGGACGCGGGGCCAATTGGAAATGGCCCAGTCGGCATTTGGCCAATACGATGGGATCCATTGATCCAACGACCGCCCACCCCACCCCGCCGCCCGGTCGAGTTCGCTGAGGAGTGCGAGTTGTGCAAAAGAGAGGAGTCCGCCGCTCTCTTCACGCGTGACGCCCGTTTCCGTGTGTGGCCCCGTCGCCCCAGGCGCGGCCTCGGCGAGGGCGGAGAGAAACGACGGAAGCGGAGGGAGTTGCACCGCGGGAAGGAGACACTCTGGCGCAAGAAGGATAGACGCAAAGGACGTGCGTTGTAGAAATCGATAAAGACTTTGCTCCAGTGGCACAGCGGTCGAGGCAGAGGGCGGTGCGGAGGAGCTCACTCCGGCAAAGACAACGCGACGACGACGCACAGGAGCCGTCCCGAAAGGCATTGATGAGGGAAATAATGTCTGTGAATTTGAGATTGAATGCTCCTGTCGATAGGAGACGAGGCGTCGCATGCGGCCACACGCCATGACAACACAAACAACAACACGAAAGGAGACCAAACCACATGGAAAACATTGTCGGGTGTTGGGATCGTTCTTCTCTTCCAATTCATTCATCAATTCCCGAAGAACTCGTCGCGAGGCATGTATGTCCGATGTACTACCAACACAGAGACGATTTAAAGCACACCGCTCCGACCACACTGTTTGAGCTCGTGCAGCCATAAGCACCACGGCGGCGAGTGTTAACCGAAGCGCCTCATATAGTCGTTGTGTGTGTCCATCGCCGCGTTGGGCTTGGGTCCCTAAGACCTCCGCCACACGTTCGAGATCATCACAGCGCTGACGCAGTGTACGCAGATCAAACTGCACATCTCGCTCACTCGTCCTTCTCTCTTCGGTCCATTGCGCCAGCTGCGCCTTGGCATTCTCACTCTCCTGCAACGCATCCTGTAATTGACGCTGAAGGGTACGCATTTCTTGACATTTACTCTCAATAGCACGTTCAGCGGCACCTAATTGGGTGCGCAACTGCTGTGTGGTGCGTTCTGCTAAAGACAATTCGGATTGGAGTGAGGTGACCTTTTCTTCTGCAGCATGAAGAGCCGATTGGTGGCGGCGTGTAGTGCGTTCTTGTCTGATGCGTGTTTTGGCAATAAGGTCAAGATGAGCACGCTGGGCAAGTTGGAGTTTTCGCGAAACAGAAAAGGATGTGCGCTGAACTTCGTGGATTTGGTGCGAAAGCGTGGACATGGCGCGACGCAATTGAAAAAGAAGCGCTTGACATTCACGACGGTGTGTAGATGAAAAGAGTTTATCATTAAAAAAGAGAAAGGAGGATGCGTTTACTTGTGGTTTATGTATCAATCTTGCGTGACGCGCATCCGAAAAGGTTGACATGAGACGCGATTGGGTATTGACATTTTGTCGCGTAGTCAAGGCACAGAGGGTCGAGCTCTCATCCATTTCCTCTCCCAATTCGTCATCCCCTTCCTTTTCTTCTTCCTCCTCTTCCTCTTCTTCTTCTTCTTCTTCTTCTTTTTCTTCTTCTTCGTAATGATATTCCTCTTCATCGTCGTTGTCATTGTCGTTGCCAGCTTGTTTGCTCGTTAAGTTCCCTTTTTTGTCGCCTTGAATAGTTTTTTGATTCGTCTGTTTTCTTCTACTCTTGCTTTCGTCACACTTCTTCACAGCACGGGTGGTTGTACGTCTTGTTTCACTATTGCCCTTCTTTGACTTTGTATTGAATTTGGCTGATGCACAAAGAAGAAAACGACATTGACGTTTTAATGCACCGTACAGTTCCAAATATTGCAAACGAAGAGTCGAAAAATCCTCCTCTGCCGCCTGCAGGTCTCCTTGCGCATCGTCGTTCGACTTCATTGTGTATTCGAATTGAGCACGCACCTGTTCAACCTTATTTTGCTCCGCAGAGAGTCTTGCCTGCACTGCCCTACAGTACGCCTCCATGGCATCCCATTTCCCCTCCACCTTCGCAAGGTGTGCTGTGAGGTACTTCATTGGATTCTCAATCCCCGTATCGGAGGATGTGTCATCGAATTCGTCTCCCTCGTTACCTCTTCTTTCTTCTACTACTGTTGCACCTACTGTTGGTTTCGTTGTCGACGATGCTGTAGTGTGACGCATCGGAAATGAAGCGAGGAGTCTAGTGCTGCGTCGCTCTAGTGCAGAAAGGCGCTCCGCAACCAATGGAATCCATGTATGCGTCTCTTGTCGAAACACCGCCGCCGTATTTTCGGAGAGGAGTAACTCCTTTTGAATTTGCGCAACCCTTCCATGAAGGGCCGTAACTGTTGCCGTGTGTTGCTCCTCTAATACTCGTTCTCGTTCCGCGTGTTGTTGTCGTTGTCGTTGTCGTTCTAATTCCAATTTCACCTCCCAGCGTGTGTTCATCTCTTCCTGTATTTCTTTCTGCAACTCTTGCGAAGTCGGCGCGAGCGGTGGTGCCTTTTCACACATCCCATCAACTCGTTCATCCCCGGTGGAAGGATTCCTCCTCTCCAAGACATCCTTGTCTTTGGAAAGGTTGGAACAAACGGTTTCCGCACTTCGCAGCGCTTCATATTGGGTACGCCACATTTTCACTTCCTCCCTCAGCTTTTCATGTGAAACAGAGAGCAAACGCATTTCCTCCTCCACACTACTGTGCCGAAGACGCCAAATGTCACGTTCCTCTTCCACACCTTGTTGGACTATGCGGCATTGTTCCAACGCGTCGGTTTGCTGTGCCGCCGCCTCACGCAGCGCCGTGATTTGTTGTTCCGTAAACGTCATTTTTGACTTCATGGCGTGAAGCTCCTCCATTCGCGATGAGCGTTGCGCACACTCCGCCATATGCTCCACGCGTGTCTCCAACAGCGCCGCCTCCAACGCCTGTTCGTGTTGCCGAACCACTTCCAACTCCGCCTGTTGCTCGCGGCATCGATTTCTGTACCAAAGCAACTCCCGCAGCTGCAACTCCGACTCACGCAGAAAGGGTTCGAGGGAGACGTCCCATTCCTTCTCGTGGTGCGGGGCGTGGGAGGGGGGCATTGGGAACGGCACAGCGCCACGCAATGGGCTCCTCCCCTGCGCATGAAAAGAGAGATGGGAGGACATCATTGGGGTAATGGACGGCGCCTCGTATGTTTGGGTGCATTCATGAGGAGAGGGAGGAGGGGGCGGACTTTGCGCTGAGGCGTGCATATTCACATCCCCCTCACTGTAACGAGGGGTGGGAACAGACGACATGGATTGCGCTTCGCTTCTATATAGGTGTATATATATATATATATATATGTCTATATATATGCTAATGTAGGGATAACCAGAGTAGAAGTGTTTAAAAGTAATAATAATAATAATAAGTATTTTCTTTATAATTATCTTCCGTATTCTATTCTAAGAAAAAAAAAAGTATAACGATGATATCTATCTATAATAATAACAATAATAATAAAGAAATTCCGATTATTCTATTTATGGGTTACGTACAAAAGAACAGTACAAAACTACTTTGGCACAGAGTTAAAAAGGACCAAAAATAAAATAAAAAATGTTCTTGTAAATAAATAAAAAATGCTATAATGAAATTATATGGTTTTCATTTTTAAAAAAAGTGAACAAAGAAAAACAATATTATTGTTTATTAGAAAACAGAGAAGCATTACGGATCACACAATTCCTTCACAGAAATATTGTTTCCATTTGAATAAAAAAAACACACACACACGAACATATATATATATATATATATATATACATATTTATCTCTGTGTGTTCCTTTTTATTAGATTCAAAGAAGAACTTATCAATTTAAATGCTCCAAAATATCCAACAGCAAACACATAAACAAAATCGGGAAAATGTAAGTGTTCTTGAGAATAAAAGAAAGAGGGGCCATAAATATAAAAATAATTTTTTTTTTTAAAGTAAAGAATGCTCAAATAGCGCAAAAACAAAAAAAAAAGAGGAAAAAGCGTAGAGCCAATAAATGCGTAAAGCATCAATAATACGGCCAATATAAAATGAAGCAAAATTAAAATCGTTGGAAGTAAGGGAATTGCATATCATTTTATCCTTTCCGTTTTCTTTTTCATTTCAGGAGAGTCTTTCGTGTGCAAAAACTAATGAAAGCGTAACCAAACACAATATATTTTTTTGTCCATTTTTTTTCAAATATTTTTTTTTGTTTTAGTTGTTTTGATTTGAATCATCATGAGATCATACAAACAATACTCGCACATCCCATCTTCCGAAAAAAAAAAAAAGCATCGAAGGAAAAAAAGAAACAGATCACTAAACAATTTTGACGAATCCCCAGTAAAAAAGACCCAACAAACGCTTGAAATATCTGACGAAGAAGATACAACCAAGCATAGCCCAAAGGAAGCAAAAAAGAAATAACAATACATATATATACATATATATATATATATATATATATACGTATTTATGAAATTGTAATAGAAACTAGTAGCGTTTTCTTTTAATCGTTGTTTGGGAATTGCATTGAATTTAAATAAAGAAAAAGAAAAACAATTCATATACAATAAAAAAATTGATGAAATAAAAGAAAATTTAGCACTTTTTCTTAACTTACATATATATATATATATATATATATACATACATATATACTTTTTTTTATTTTTTGCCGTCTTTTTTTTTTTTGCTTCATTTATCATCTTAATCTTGCGTATACATTTTAGAGCAGAAGCTTTGATAAAAAACATTTGGATTCATTTTGCTGGAAAGTGGTCAGCGACGTGGGTACAAGAAAAATAACGAAAAAGGGTATTTTAACAATATATCTATATATATATATATATCTATCTATATATAGATACTATTATTATTATGGATTACGTATACATATATAAATGAGAGAACCTTCTGTTCACTTCAAGGCATTTTTTTGACCATCATTTCTCTTTCTTCTTTTCACCGCCGAATTTCTTCTAAACGATTGCCCCTCCGCCCTATCCCTTTGCGCGGATTGCATAAGCGTAACCATTCGTGCATGGCTCTGTTGACTATCCACATTAAACCGCCGCCGCATTTGCCGCTCATCGGAGGAGGTGGCCCGCAATTGATCCTCCAACGCCCGCTGTCGCTGTTGCACCTCTCGGGCGATACCCTTAAACTGTAACGGCCGCAATCGTGCGTCGGATGGGGGAATGAGCATCACATTGAGCGCCCGTTGCGGGGCGTTCCCCATGGCGTGGGTGGGGACCGCATGAACCGGTTCCATCGCGCGGAGTCGAGCGGGTTTGCCACTTTCTGGAACTTGTGTAACGGAGTTGTCGGGGAAAAACAAGGCGTGGGAGGACGCGCTGTTGCGCCTACTCACCCCAACCGAGCTGCTCCCACGTGCGGTGCTATACACACTGCTTCCCATCCTCGTCTCGGGGTTGGGCAGCCGCAGGTGCAACTCGCGGGAGGCGAAGTGAAGGAAAAAAGGGGAGCCAATGGGAAGTGGAATCTTTACAGGTCGCGCCTGGCCAGGCGTGAGGAGGCCGGGGAGTTTGTCGACGTTTTGCCAAGCGGCGCGGGCGGTGAGGGGGTCCTCATCTAATGGCGGGTGCGGCACCTGGCGCAGTGGTTCATCGCCTTGGTGGAGAATGTAACGTCGAACAGGGAGTGGCGCGTACTTCAAGGGGCAACTTGCTAAAACACCACCCGTGTTTCCCCCTTGGGGTTTACCGCGTCGGGGGCTGATGTTTGGAAGGGGGGCATTGCCTTCCACGGCGGATTTGAACTTTGTTTGGCACTGATGAAGTTTGGTGGACGGTCGAAGGGGACCTTTTTTACCATTTTTGCGTTCATTATCCTTGTTGGCATCCCTGCATCCGGCAGTGCCTGGACCCGTGGTACGAGTCTCTAACTCTTGCACGAGAAAATCCACATGCTTGGTGTACTTGGAGAACTCTAGCACGAGACGATGATGCCCATTCGCAACCTCTACATCCACATCATCAAACGACGTATCACTCAGAGCTTGAAGGTTTGATGGCAGACTCAGTCTATCATCTCCCGAGGTTTTTCTCGAACTCCCAAGAAGGGGTAAAGACTCAAAGGACGGTACGTCAGAAATTCTAGTCATATTCAACGCGGTGGAGGGACTTAAACTAACAGAATTCTCCAATCCATTCGCTTCACCAGGACTTTTTTCAAGGTCATACTCCATTTCTGTAGACGGTACGGGTAGTGAACTCTTTTGAGTCGTCACACGTAGAAATGATGGAACAGGTTGAGGTGGAGGGGGCGAAAGAGGTTTGGGCTTCGGCTCATTTAAAGGGGAAGGCCAATCAATAACACGTACATAGGTCGCAAGAAGTCCACTACACCAATAAAAAAAAATACGGTACAGACTGGTACGAAAGGTTGAACTAAATAAATTAGCCACCTCATCATTAGGAAAACAATAAACCAACACAAAGTACACTGCATGTGAGACTATAGTCATATAGGCGAAGAGTACCTCGTCTTTTTCATCCTCCAATCGCTCAAAGGCGCGTCCAAAGAGGAGTGAGAGACGATCAAAGCAACGCATCTCAAAATTCGCCAACTCGTATAACTCTAAATGTGCCACCGCAAAAAGATCAATGGCATCAGCGAATTGTGTGATAGCCGCCGCATCTTGCACCCAAGCAGTGAGATCACTTTCCCCAATCCGTTGTCGAGTACGCATACGTGAATGACGCCCGGCGGCGGTACACGGAAGTGAATCTCCTGGCGAGTGGGTATTCGCGTGACCATTCGGTCTACTTCCACAAAGCTCACTTGTCACCGACGCTACGGAGATAATGGATGCGGAGCGTCCTCTCCCTTCTGCTAATCCGGATTTTGCATCGCGTTGCATTGAACGCATTGCCTCTAATACAACATCCTCAAGTTGAGAGATGGGTGGTAACTCGGCCTTGAAAAGCGGAAACATCGACTTAAACGCACGTTCAAGACCACTGTGACGGGTAACCAATGACATCTCCGCCCGCACACGACGAATATGCGCTACGATGTACCAAAAATAAATCATTATCATTTCCCTACTCTCCTCAAAGTTTTTAAGAAAGTTTTGAATACCCAACCCACTCGTACGAGTTCGGGCTTCACCACGCTCCTGCTCTAAAACACAACGCATCACTTCATCCAACGAAAGTCTACTTGGAAAGATGTAACCACAGCCCAGTATACCTGTTTCCCCGTCAAATACAGGGAGTTCCACCGAATAGAGAGATTGGGCATCTTTCTTTAGTCGCCGCTTGTGCCTCTCACGCGCCGCCGCACGACGGGCAAAGGGATCATCTAATAAACTTCGACGCGAAAGAGTGTGGCGTAATTGATGTGGCCCATTTGCTGAATGCCCATGTGCATTCATGCTACCAATGCGCCGAAAGGATTGTTGTCTCCCATCACGCGCGAAACATCTCAACCCACTTGTAAACCTTTGCGTTAATGGCTCCACGTGAAAACTATCCGAGGATGTTCTTGATTGCCTTTGGCTCTCCATTTCATTATTTACCGTGGGAACAAAAACAATATTATCATGCTCCGCATCAAACGGTACTCCGGTGGAACACTTATTGCCATTTTCACCGAAAGCCGCTGAAAAAACATCGGTTTCTTTCTCTCCCATCACATGCACAGAGCCCCGCTGAGACCGTAAAGTGGGAGGCACAAAACGTGAAGGCAATATAGATGACATCATCTTTGGAAGTGATACAGTGTTGAGGGATATGTCTATGTGGTGCTGCGCATCCTTTTTCCCCCCTCGAACTTCGAGAGAATTTGAAAAACGAAATGATAACGTTTTCTTTTGTATTTCTGTAGTATTGGAGCCGTTCTTCGTCTCATTGTGGTTGCTTGTAAGTATGGTAGCATAAGGTATTGCAGGGAAGTGAACATTACTTTCCGCATTGTGCTTTTGTACCTTTTCTGAAGCCGAGGGAGAAGTAATAGTAACGATTCCTTTAAAAGATCCACTGCTAGATTGCTCTGCAGCGACTTCACATTTATTCCCCGTTGTCACACGTCGCCGCGCGTTACTAGACGAATAATCATTTAAATCATCTATGCTACTATTACCTGGAAAAATAATGTTATCACTGGAGTTCTCTTCACCAAACACGGCTGATGCGTGTGTTGCAGTCTGTTGCTTACTTCTTGCGTTTTCCAAAAGGACGACCAATTGGCGTTGACCACTTTCATCTTCCTCCTTTAGATGATGATGATATTCCTCTTCTTTATTCTCATTCCCATTCTCCCCTTCTTCCAGCTGTTGTCGTCGTTTGGATGTTATTCGCTCTTTTTTATGTGTCCCCTCGTTCACCTTCCCATTCACAACGTCTGAGGACTGCGAGGTCGCGAAAACAATCGGCATACTCTCATATCCCCCATCCGTTTGCGATACGGACTGATTTCCCCTTTCCTCCTCCTCCTCCACCTGTGCGCTGCGTGGTGGGAGACCCCATCCTTTACTCGCCCTCCCATTGGACGGTGTTTGTTGCGTTCCAACACTTCCCCTTACGTTTACCGCCGGCAAGTGATGTCTGCCGCCCTCCGCCGTGTCTCGGGGGAATGGATTTCTTTGACTTTTCAATGCGCCGATGCCGTCCCCCCTACGCGCGGGCTCCCATGAGACAACGGCGGCGGAAGATGCGATTTGGGGTTTGTTTTGCATCTCCATTCGAGGACGCACCGCGTGTTGGAGTGTTTTTCGGTCTAATCGGCGGTTTGGGGCGCCAAAAGCGCGTCGGGGACATTGACGCATACCGACGTGCTGCGGAGAGGACGGAATGACACACGAAATCGCCGGAAGAGCGCCGCCGGTCGGGGCATAACGTTTGTCCAGCGGTCGCATGGGTCAAAAACCACAAAAACAATTAACACACAAAGGAAGCAATAATAATCAATAATAACAATAAAAATAAAAATAAAAGGTGTTTTACACAGAAACAAAATAGTAAAACAAACAAGAAAAAAAGGCACTGTAGATGCGATACTCTCTCTCTCTCTCTCTATATATATATATATATATATATATATGTTTTTTTTCTTTATTTGTTTTGAAGTATCTTTTGGTGTCCGTGTTTGTAAGGAGAAGAAAAAACAAAAAAAAATGAAAAAATCAACAACTCAAACCACAAAAGAAAGAAAAAAGTTTGAGGCGCAAAATTTGGAGAAAAAAAAACACGCGCAATAAAATCAAAATAGAGACACAAACACACGAAATAGAAAAGAAGACGCAACTAAAAATACAAAAGGTAAAGGAAAGGAAAAAACAGAAAACAAAACCAACTAAGAAAAAAAAAATGAATTCAAAAATAAAGAAAACCCACAAATAATAACTATATATATACAAAAAGCACAAAAAAAAAAGAAATTGCTACTTTTTTATGTGTGTGTTATCGTTGCCTTGACTTAATCAACAATAACAGTAACGCAATCTTTTGATTCCTTTTTTTTTTTTGCTTACCTTTTTGTTTTTCTTCTAAATCCCTTTTGTTTTTTTGATAAAAAAGAACTTTACCCTAAAAAGGAATGAACACCTACGCTTACATACGTATGTATACAATAAAATGAGATGGTGAAAAGAAAGAAAGAAAAGTTTTGTAGGGCAAAAAAAGTCGACAAATAGAAGGGAGGAAAAACACGAAAAAAAAACCATATATTTTTTTTTGTCTTCTTTTTGGCAAACAAAATAAGAGATACATATACATATACATATATATTTGTATATAATTGTAAAGGAACATACAAGAACAAGAAGAAGCATCACACATGTCTCCTAAAATTTTCATTTCATCCTATTTTACTTTTCCCTTTTCGGTTTATTACACTACACTACGCTACTAAATGCCCACGCAGAAAGTGATATAGACAAACACACGCAAGAACTTTAAAAAAACAACAACACCCCCATACACTATAAATATATACGCATATCACGTGTTTGTGTCTCGTGAACAACGAAATAAAGAAAAAAAAAATTCTTTCTTCATTTTATTTTCCTTCTTAACCCATTGTAAAAGTATATTCATACCCCTTCCTAACCCTCTCACCTTTTTTCCCTTTTTTTTTTTTCTCGCTTCTAAATTTCTTTTCCCGCTAATCTTTTTTTCGTTTTTTTGCACGTTTTCCGTCTTCTTTCCAATAGAGCTCCTCATAACGGAGAATCATTAAGAGAAGCGCAACCGACTACACACGAAGTGAATCCACAACATTCACAGACGCCGAAGAGAAGAAAAAAGAAAAAAACAACAACATTTTTTTCTTTTTTTTCTTCCATTAGTTTTTACTTGTCATGTGCCTCCACTCCGATTCGTCCATGTACTGCATCGGCAGCTTCCACGTTGTGTTTGCGCCGTCCCTATTCACCAACGGCTTCCAATTCCAGAAGCGTTCATACCTGGCATGCTTTTCGCGTATATCCGGACGGATCCATTGATCTAAGTACATATCATCCTCCTCCAACGTCGGCACATTTGGTTGACTGAGTACAATGTTCCGAAAGTGATCCCACCCCGGCTCCGTTCCCATTGCACGGTAACACCCCCAAAGAGTGTACCAGGAGTAGAAAAACATAATACTCCACGCCATCCAAAAGGTTGGTTTGGAGGACATATTCAGCCGCATTCCGTATCGACTCGCCATTTCATCCATTGTGCTCTCCCATGACTCCTCCGTCATGCGAATACTCTCCTCGCGGGTGTATGGGTATTTGGGGTCAAACACCTCTTTCGGGTACTCAAACCACTCAATGTGAGGATTGAAGTCCATTGGCATGATGGGTTCGTTATGGGGCATAGCGGGGGGAAGGGGCGGGGGTTGACCAATGGCTGTGATGTCTTTGTGCTCCGTGGATAAGTAGCGATGGGAGGCGCACAACGCCAACGCACAGCCAGAGAAAGATGCGGAAGAGGAAACCAAAGCTTTTCGCATCATTTTTTTTTTTCAAATAGGTGTCCCAAGTGTGCTTGTAGGGAAATTTGTATGGTGAGTGTGTTGGGGGTTTAGCTCTTTCCTTTTTGGGATGGAAAAGTTCAATATATATATATATATATATATAAAGTGAGAGAGAGAAAGTATCTATCCTAAGCTAAATATAAAGAATAAAAACGGAAGAAAAAAAAAAACGTTTTAAATACTTTAATGAAAAATGCATGACTTCAATTTTTTTTTCTTTGCGACGAATAATAATAATAATAATATTAATAAATTTGCAATACGCATTTCACAATCAACAACAAGCAAAAAAAAAAAAAGGCAAAAAAAAATAGGTGTTTTCATTTTTATTTCTATCTTTAATCTCTTTCCTTTTCAGAAAACAAGTAAACTCACTCGCATAGGAATATGTAATGAACCTCAACTTCATATATATACTTCAATTTACTGTTTTGTTTTTTGTTACTTCTTACAAATAGTATTCTTTGCTTTTATTGCTTTTTACTTGCAACAATCACCATTTGTCTTTTTTGGTTCTCCCACTGTAGTTTGCCCCGTCGAACTCATTCGCCGTTGCCGCAGATTCACACGCGTCCCAACCTGCAGCGGAGAGGCGGAATGATTTTCTATAAACGCACTTTGCGCCGCAAATAGTCTATCCCGTTCCTCCAACAACACATCCGTTATATGTTCAAACGCATCGCACACGGAGCTGTAGTCCTTCGCGGAGGTAATAAGGGCATCCGTAAAGTTATGCGCGCGGGCAAAGTGATAAATTTCCGATACAGATATCTCCCCTTTCGTAAGCAAATCCGCTTTGGTGGCGAAGAGGAAAACAGGAAGTGTTGCCTCCTCCCCCATCAAAGGTTTCGGCGGTGGGAAGGGGAGTCGTTCCAATGGCGTCTCCTCTCCTCGTGTCGTTTTCTCCGCCCCTTCCACACTCGTTACACCGTTTCGCGAGGAAGGAGAGGCGGCCAAAAGGTTTGGTGTTCCTTTTTCCTTCCTTTCCTCTTCCTCTTCCTCCTCCTCTTCTTCTTCTTCTTCTTCTTCTTCCTTTTCGTGGTCGTCTTTTTCAGGTAGGGTGAGACTTTTGGTGGTTTGTTGGGGTGTGCGTTGGTGGGAAACCCGCGAAGGTGCGGGGGAGGAGCTGCTCCCCGTCTTTTCCCACACATCGCGCTGCCAATCCAACGCGGCATCAAATGTGTTTCGTCGCGTGACATCCGCACAAATAATAGCCCCCGAGGACCATCGATAGTACTGTCGGGTCATACTGTTGGAGTATTGCTGACCGGCCACATCCCAAAGTTGCAGGATGGCTTTGGGTGCGCCTCCCCCACTGCCACCTTCGCGGCTTTCGGAGATGGTGTGTTCATGAAACTCCACCCCAATAGTGGTCCCGCTGTGCAGTGTAAAGTGTCGCCGCGTTAATTGACGAATGAGAGAACTCTTCCCAACCGCGAAGTCCCCCACGACAACAATTTTTAACTGCGGAAGGTCTTCCATGGGTTCTGCCGGGGTTGGATTTCGTTGCCAGAGTTGACAAAGGCTCCGTTTGCGCGATGCGTGGGAGGAGGAATCCACCTGTAGTGAAGGAACGAGAGGGGGGGAGGAAACGGGGGAAAGAAAACCCTCTCCACTCGCACGTGCCTCTCCATGTTTGGAGTCAATTGAAGAGAGATCCATCGAATGTGTTACAAAAAAGAAGCAAAACAACAACGACAACTAGAAAAAAAGAAAAAAAAAACGTGCTTGCTACACGATCAGGGTGGGTTTTAAATGAGAAACTAGTAAAAGAAAGGTAACTAGTAATACGGGCACTGCAAAAAACTATGCAATTACAAGGAAAGATCTAGAAAGGTATATTTCATATAGACCAAAAAATAAGATATTACTTGTTCTACATACTAAAATAGTAAACAAAAAAAAAAAGGTGAGAAAAGGAAAAAAAAAATTGTAAAATGATATTCATTTCGTTTCGGGAAAGAACAAAGATGTAACAAAAAAATTGGATACAAAAAAGAACCCATAAAAAGGATTACTTTTCTCTTTGTGTTTTCATAAGCAGCACAAAAAAAAAAAAAAAGATGTACTCCATAAATGTTATCTAACCAGCTTCTTCACGAAGAAAGAGGAAAATTCTGTCTACCACATATAACAATCTTCTCTAGACGGTGTTGAATCTAAAAAAAAAAAAAAAGCACATATAAATAGTGAAAATAGCAAAAAAAAAGTAAAAACCTCCCATCCATACGCACATCTATAAAAAAGCAACAAAACACACACACTCAAGCACACAATGAAGTATAACAAATACTATTTTTCCATTGTACTTCATTAAAAGAAGAAGAACAAGGAAATATGTCAAAAACAACAACAAGAACAAACACAATAAAAGGGCACTTTCTCCTTTTCCTCCCTCTCCCCATTCCTTTACCTTAGAACCAAAACACCCAATCCCGACTCACCTCATGCTTCACGTCAAATCGTGGCGAGGGCCTCTAGGAGTGCGTTCACGTCTTTCCTCACACACGCCGAAATGGCCATTCGTCTCGTCTTTTCCAATCGTTCAATGGCATCCCAATTGTGTCGAAGTGCGGCGGCCATCACACCGGGGCACACCGAACACGCCGCGGATGGCCGTCCACTCCGCCGCGTTTCCTCCGCCGCCTCCATTTCCACACCCGCCGCATTGTTTGTGGTTTGAGAAGTCTGTAATTCCGCCTTTACGCGTTGAAGGGTTTCCACGAGTTGCGTTGCGGCCTCCGCGGCGCCACAGGTGAGCTGATCCATCCCACACATCTTTCCCTTTTCCTCTACTTGACGTTCCTCCTCGGTTGGTTGGGTTTGGGATTCGTGTTTGGCGAGGCATACCTCGCGTGACGTCTCCTCTCGCGCACGTTTGCGTGTGGATTCGGTGTTTTGTTCCATTGGGTTGTGTAGAAAGGACGAGACGCGGGAGGCCAATGTGGATTTCTCCACCCCGCGTTTGTGAGCCTCGGCGCGAATCCATCGCCACATCTTTAACTCCTCCACAAATGCCTTTCCCTCTAACCACGCGGCGGCGGTCATGTTACCCACCGCATGCATCTCGGAGTGCGTACTCAGTGTTTGAATAAGGGAGAGCACACGTTTGGCGTTTAGAAAGAGTGTGGTGGAGGTGGGATGCTCACAAAACTGAATATCATGCAGAGAGACAAGAGGGCTACTCGTGGTTTGGTTATTTGGGTCGTTAAAGATGGCGTGGAGAAGCACAGCCACATCCTTGGCTGGGATGTCACCGAAACTTTCGTAACTGCCGTGTAGAATATCTGTTACCCATTGAAGAATATTTGCGCGAGCAAACACATTTTCCTCTGACTGTTCCGCCATAACTGTGATTTATTTTGATTGCTATTCTTTTTTTAACTGAGTGCTTTTTTTTTCTTTCTTATTCTGGTTTCCTCTATCTTAAAAAATAAAAATAACTTTACTTCACCCTTTCCTTTACCGTTGCTCTGTTCGATCCTATTCCGTTTTGAAGAGAAGGAAAAAGGAAGAAAAAGGAAACATGTAACACCAAAATATGTATATACACACTACGAATTTAAAAAAGACGTCAAGGATCGACTAATGAGTGACAAATCGATAAACGCATCTTCAAAACATATACACATAAAATCAAATGCAAACATATATATACATATAATGATGCACAAAAACCTATCACACAAAAAAAAATGTAAATAATAAATAAAAGAAACTGAAGCAAAATAAAAAGCGATTCCAAAAAAAAAAAGAGAAAACGCACTTTTTCATCAAGCAGCAACAACAAAAGGAAAGCAATTATTTCAATAGAGCGATGTTTCAACTCTACTACATTTTCTTAAAAAAGAAAAAAACAAACGTATCAATACAATTCCAAAAAAAAAAACAATATATATACATGCAAAAAATCCATGTTTTAAAAAGAAAACGAAAAAAAAAATGTTGAAAAAAATGTTGAAAAAAATCGCAACAAAAAAACTAAAAAGACGCACAAATTCAACAATAAAAAAATCAATAAAAAAAAGGAAAACGAAGCAAAAGCAACAAAAAAAAAACTAAAAAATTTCACTGAATAATGCTCAGACAAAAGAATTTAAACAAACATCAAAAAAGGAAAAACAAAAAAACAATTATTACAAAAAAAAAAAAGTCAGTTTAAAACCGTAAGCTCAAAAAAGAATTAGGACAAATACAAAAACATAAGCCACAAAGTTACGAAGAAACGAGCACAGGAAAAAAAAAAAAAAATCAGCACTTCAGTTTACGCAGAAGCACTTCAGCACCTGCTCTGTCATT
>JASANV010001412.1:0-45812 GCA_030849715.1 Trypanosoma mega | reverse complement strand
TGAGTGTATTCTATGACTGCGTGTAGTTGCAAAATGGTTTTATTTGAAGAAAAAAAAAGAAAAAGAAAAGTATTTGGTCAATCATGTAACTATGCTCTAGTGGTTTCTGGGTGGCACTTTAAGAAAGACAGGATTTCAATGAAATTATGATGCAATATATGTTTGGGGTAACATCTCTTTATCTGGAGTTTAAAGGAAGTAGAAATCTGAGCCTTTATAAGTTAATAAATAACACCTTTTTAAAAGAAATTAATCTGATTTTTATTACTAAAAAATTGGTGCACAAATAACAAAGAGACCTACTGTTTTATAATATTAAACTTGGAGCAACTGCAAAGATAAGAATTTTTCTTCGGAGTACATTAAATTATTTGAGGTTGACAACTTCTATTACAAAAGTGAGAATCTTTACTCTCAACGTTTACATGTCTATTCTTCTGTTCTACGTAGTTTTGTGTTCACAATTGTCTTTTTTTAAACAAACCTACTAGTGATAATTTTTCTTTTTTTCTTTTATCCACATTCTCGTCTTTAACTAAGAAAAGTAAACTCCTATATTTCTTTTACTATCTACATAAGTAAGGACTACAGGTGGGGAGCTATGTGGTATAGCAATCTGTGACCAAAATATACTTAATTGATCAGGACATTTCTTGGTCTCCTTACAAGACGTCGAATCCAAGTACTGTAAGCCCTTGGCGACACGGAACACCTCAAGGTGGTGTGAATGTCTGAAAATCCAGTTCCATAGATGAAGCTAAGACTCGGTAAAACCAAGTATGAATGCAAAATTTCTCTTGTTTCCTTGTGGAAATTAAAAAAAAAAATACTCGTGCAAATGGTCAATTTTATTTTTAAAAAAATTCCTACGACGACTTTTTGCTACGCACCGGGCACGGTGTATGTGAGCTTAAGGAGGCAAGTAAGGTTTGCTATCCTTGTTTAAAGAAGGTTCTTTCACACTTTGATGATATTTGCATCGCACAAAGAGCAATATATTCATACACATAAAAAAAGAACGACTGCAACACACTACGGTTGGAAAAAATATCTTGCAAAAAAATATATGTTTTTTCAACCTGAATAAAGAGAAGCACAAAAGGAAAACATACCCGAGTTAACTTCTCACTCGAATTTCCCTTTAATGTACTGTAAGACCTACATTTTAACTTAATGAAACCGAATCCTTTGGAAAAAGTGTTGTTCTTGTTAGATGCCGTTATTAGTCATGAATTCGGAACTTGTTAGCAAACAGGAAAGGATAATAGGTCAAAATACACTCGATAGAAATATAGGCGCTCGTTCTTTAATGGCATTACCTAACAAATGATCTCTGAGAACTGTGTAATCTTCACTTTTTTTTACCTCAGGTTATAAACTTTCCTCTTTAAGGTGAATTAATTATTTTTAATTTACCTTTTCTCTAATATAATATTTTTGTGTTATGAAAAGTGTGTGTCTTAAGAAATTTATAAAAACTGAGTTCCTTACTTTTTTTGTTTATTTATTTTTTTGATATATCTGCAAGCAAACTGGCTGCCTTGACTGGTTACTCTGAGCCAGAGTGGCAAGCTTTTGTCAAAGCAGTCAAATAATTTTCTTTGGGGTAAATGAAAGTTCAAGTTAGAATCTGTTTTCTTGACGCTACAAAAACAAATGCGTGCAGTTTATCTACCACGATCTATTCCTGGAAAACTTCGTTAGTGTCATGTAGAATGAAATAGACGGAAATGTGGAATCGCTTTTTGCGAGTTTCAAGGAGTAAATTTTAGAATTCTAACTACCACGAAATCTTGAATTTGTGCAACACTTAAAAGAATACAAGGCAGGAGTTAGGCAAACAATCGTCTCTCGTTCAGCCTTAACGATTATTTCTGCAAACGCAGTACCACATCTTGAATTTCCCAATCCCATTAAGCCCACATTAACTGCATCAATAACAGCTGACATTAAGCCAGTCGCAAGTATCGGGTTAGGCGAAAGCAAAAAAAAAAATGGTTTCAAACGAACGGTAATCTTCTGTTTTTCAGTAGAAAGCTCAACTCAAAGCACAATATGAAAACCAAATGATACTACGCGCATAGGAGAAACGAGTGTCACAACTTATCAGCAAATGCTAAATCAAATTTCTAAGGATAGAATCCGGCCTAAAGAGGATAACATTATGTTAAAAAAGTAAATGATCCAGTTATCCATCTAAACAAAAGTACAATTCTCCTAAAAACCAAACAGGGCGAGGATGATGCCTTTTCACATAAGATACGAAAAGATAGAAATCTTCCTCCGCATATCCCAGATGAGGAGCCTATTCCTATTTTGTCACAGGTGGATCTGTAACAAGCTATTCCTATAGGTCCTATTAAACAGCATACTGTAAAACTTTGACAAAGATCCTAACTATATGAGGAAAACGACGGCGGTTGTTTTTATGGTGTCAATTAAGGAAAATTTCCGGTTTCTCAAAGAAACCCACCTTTACACCATACTTTCCGTGGTATTCTTTCCCGAGATAGATTTAGTGCTCAGCTCAAATGAAACAAATCGAGGCTAATCTCCCAGAAATAGGAAAACACTTTTAGGTTCTATTTTTTGTTTAACAATAGCCAATCTTCCACTACTCGCGCAGCATCATCAGACTGCCGAACGTTCAACATTTTGTACATTCCCTTTGTGGTTTGGTTCGGTAGAGACAAGGTTCCGAGTAGCTTTACAGGTGCTCAGGCCCGCTGAATTAATGGAAGAATTGGAACGGGAGCGCTTCCTCTGTGAACGGTCCTTTCCCTTTTCTCTTTTCATTAAACCAAGTGTCCGCTAAAGCGAGCGGGGAGGATAAAGCTATAAAAGAAGGTGTCACTAGACTTCGATTGAGCTCTTCCTCAGGAGCGGGGGGGTCTTCGTTCTCGGGTTCAGGAGTTGTGGGGCAGGGGTCTAGGAGATAAAACAGCGCACATAGAAACTTCACCAACACCTTGTTAAAAAATACTTCAGGGGTTTCCAAGGAGCCAACTCCATGTTTGGCTCGCAAAGTAGCGAGGCCAGGGCACTGAAGCAGGTGCTCTGAGGTCTCCTCACATTCATGAGATCTGAACCATGGGAGGTGGTGTGCAGACATCTCTTCCTGGTCATAAATCCTCCACAGATGTATGCGAAGAGTGTTCTCCGAGACAAATTCAGATGAGCATTGCGGACATTTAAGCCTTTTTGTAAGAATTTCTATCCTACGGCGTTTATTGTCTTTTCCGCATTCTATGCCCGATTTGTGCATTGGATGATACCGCTGCACATGTTGAATAAGTCCGGGTCTGCTTGTGTACTTCTTATCGCAGAATTAGCATACAAATGTGTAGGCGCTCTCATCTCTCGAGGGTGATGGAGGTGCATCATCAGCGTGACTCAGCGTCACGTGCTTGTGAAGGGTTTCTTTACTTAAGAAGGATTTACCACATTTCTCGCAGTTCCAAGAGGTGATTTCTCCTTGTATCCGCAGGCGCTTTGGCGCATGTGTAGTCACACTTTCAACGAGTTCACTGTTAGGGTGAGCATTTTTGATGTGTCTATTGAGCCATTGTTTGGTGTATGTCTTTTGACAGTACAGACATGTAAGTCTACCTGCATCTAGTAAACTTGTGTTTGCTAAAGATGCATTTGTTCTCTCTTGGGATTTGTACCTTTTCTGCCTCCGGAATTTGTAAGCAGCAGAAAGCTACCTTTCCGTTGGATGCTTTTCGCATACATGCCTAAAGGCCCATTGAACATGGTGTGTTGATCTGCAGTATGGGCAGAATAGGCGCTTCGTGGATCGATCCACAGCAAAGATTATTTCATTTGCTCTACTTGGTTTTTCAGGCACGCGAGGAGATGGCTAGTTCGGATGTGCCGTATTCAGATGATGTTTAAAGCAATGGGGAACGTATGTGTTGTTACAATAGGGGCATTGGTATCTTTCGCGCTTCTCATCTGCAAATGTGACGGTTGGTGGAGAATGATCGTNATTCAGATGATGTTTAAAGCAATGGGGAACGTATGTGTTGTTACAATAGGGGCATTGGTATCTTTCGCGCTTCTCATCTGCAAATGTGACGGTTGGTGGAGAATGATCGTCTGAGGTTGGCTTGTTGGGGCTTTTGTGTCTGTTGAAATGGTAGAGCTGATGGTATACCTTGTCACAGGTAGGGCAAATCATTTCTAATGCTCGCTTTCCCTGGTGATGCCTGCCACCTCAACGTGGTTCCAGGGTCCAGTACCTCTTATCAAGGGAAGCCAAGAGCCAGCAGTCGCACCTAGGGTGCGTCTGAGGGNACGGCCAGGGCTTGTTTGACTTCGTTTAGCGTAGGGAGAGCTACCTTCTTGTGATCTTTGGTCATGTGGTTTCTATACTCAATTCTGTCATTTGTGTTGAATGGACAGAGAGGGCATAGAATGATATGACCTAGTGGCGGGGCAGCAATTGCTTCTCGTGCCGCAGATAGTGACTCTGCGGAGGTGTAATCGTGTAGCCGTTGCATATGCACACGCGCATTGCATCTCCGAGAGAACACATCGTAACATTCTGGGCAGAAAAGGGGCTGATCAGGTTTAAGGGCTCTGGGTGGTAAGGGTCTGTTTTCGGATTCGTCAACCATAGTGGGAGGAGGGGGCTCTGGGAGTGGTTCGGGTGAGGGTGGTCCAATGTGGGACCCCAGAATTNAGTGGAACGTAGGAGGGCTCTCGCAAGAGAAAAGGATCCCGTTGGAGAAGTGGTTGAAGGAAGAGAGGATAACGTAGTTTGTCCTCGTTGAAACGCACTTTTCTGCTTCTGAGAGCGAGTGTTTTAAAATTAATGGTTTCCAGCACTTCGGATTGGCAAGGTCATCCAAAGGAGGTGGGGTCTCCATTCTCGTTTAGGAAGGGATTGGCATTATTGCCGGTCCACGTCGGGCAGAATGCGGTCTCGAGATGGCGACAGTCACATCGCTGCTTCCGGATAACTCCCAGCTGCGGATTATTGCTGGGTACTTCCCTAAGGGGAAAAAGGTTTCTGCGGAAACCCTCGAACTCCTGAGCCAGGACATCGGAGATGGAATACCAACAGTCTATGGCCTGGATGTGAACTCTCATCACCCACTGTGGGACCTATCGCGGCCCGCAGACTCAGGTGGCGAGTGTATTGTAGACTGGTGTCTACAAAATGACCTAGTGTGTCAAAACACTGGGCTCATGACCTGGAGAAAAACACACTCAGGGTTGATGCAATCCGCACCGGACATCACCATCACGTGTGGTGTGCAAGTGGCTGAATGAGCAGCTCGCTTTGTCTCGGACAGCGACCATGCCTGGATCACATTTGAAACACAAGTCGGCATCACACATGACAGATCGTTCACTTTCAAGGGATCACGACGTCTGTATTCATGGAAGATGGCGAATTGGGCACATTATAGAGCGTACACTAGATCTCATGTACGCAGTGCTCGTAAATCTCTCATCGATTCTCGCCTTCAGTTCTCCCGCTTCAAACGCGAAAAAGTTGCATACAGGAAGCAAAAGAAAAGCCACAATGGCGATAGAAATGATCAGTTCCGTAAAACCAAGATAGCACCTCCTCAAATAAATAGAGGAAAAAAAAGGACATCACCATACATGCTCGAACAAATAAGTTTTGCTCGATTATTAGAATGGCGGTCAAGCACAATGTCCTATGCGCTGTAGCCCATCGACCTCCGTTCTGGACTCCAGAACTGCCCACGCTGGACAAAGAAAGAGAACATTCAAGAGATGTACATAAAACAAAAAGTTTAATTCTTCATCGACGACACCGTCTAAAAGAAATAGCGATACAAAGATGGAAAGAACGTTGTCGTACCCTAGATACCGCTAAAAAAGCTAGCTGGAACCTCGTCAAGGCAGTTTACGCCCCACGCCCACTAGCCTCTCCCGTAGTCATAGTAAATGACCAGCCACTGAGCAAAAGGGCCCATGCTACACTACTGGCAAAGATGTATGCTCAGAAGTCCACAAAACACCCCTTCGCACCACGCCCAGAATTCCCAACGATCCCTAAGAAGTTTTTTAAGCCCATCTCAATAGGTGAATTTCATACGACACTTCAAGACCTTCACCTAGGATCCGCTCCAGGCCCTGATTACATTCACTGCGAAGCTCTACGAGAACCCCCACTACA
This sequence comes from Trypanosoma mega, assembly GCA_030849715.1. Lineage (NCBI taxonomy): Eukaryota > Euglenozoa > Kinetoplastea > Trypanosomatida > Trypanosomatidae > Trypanosoma > Trypanosoma mega. Next base: position 39,652 of record JASANV010001412.1, on the reverse strand, counting down.
AGCCCAGGTAGAACTGATAAATATATTCAACACAAGTATAGCAACAGGAAAAGTCCCCACAAGCTGGAAATTAGGAACCATCATTCCGCTTCTCAAGGCTGGAAAACCTGCTGAAGATCCGGCATCCTTTCACCCCGTAACTCTCACCTCGAACCTATGCAAACTTCTAGAACGCATAATTGCTAGACGCATTCGAGACACAGTGGAGTCGCAGATTCTTCCACAGCAAGCTGGCTTTCGTCCTCACCGCTCCACCCTGGATCCCCTTATGCACCTCCTCTCCACCACTTTTCATCGGAAAAAGGGTGAAAAAGTTGGTGCGATCTTCATTGACTACGCCCGGGCATTTGATTCAGTTGATCACGGCTGTATCATATGGGCTATGCGCAGTTACGGAGTAGACCCATATCTCACGAGATGGGTAGGCGACTTCCTATACGACAGACGAGCGCGGGTAAAAGTACAAAACGTTCTCTCCAAATCAGTGGCATTTACCTGTGTTGTTCCTCAAGGATCAGTACTTGGCCCACTACTGTTTACAATTGCAATGAACTCGCTGAGTAAGGAATTAATAAAGATCCCTAACCTGGAACATGCTTTCTTTGCAGATGACCTGACGATCATATCGACATCACCTAGCATCAAAGAAATACAGGATACACTGCAAACAGCGCTAAACACCATCGGACACTGGTCAATACGCAACTTCATGGAACTCAGCGCACCAAAAACAAAATATACAGTGTTTGGCTCTCCCTTCTGTGGACGTCTATCGTTGCACATCGGATCCACCAAACTTGAAGAGGACAGACACCCGAAAATTCTAGGAGTCGTCCTGAATCCGGTAAGAGGAATACAAAAGCACGCTGAAATAACACTTCAAGCTGCCAAAGTAAGGCTAATGAAGCTAAAAGCCATATCCTCCGGGAATTGGGGGCCCAAGAGTGACCTGCTCCGCCCGTTTTACTTGGCCCTCATCCAGTCCAAGCTGCTTTATGGAGCAGCGGCTTGGTGGTCTACGGCATCAGCTACCACATTGAATTCTCTAGAGAAGTTCAACTGTCATGCAGCCAACACTATTACCGGTATTCCCCTAGGATCCTCACGAGACGATACTCTCCAGGAAGCAAGACTCAAAACGCTAGAAGAGATTGTCCTCTATAGAAGCATGGAGTATTATTTAAACTCATGCACAAGAGGAGGACTCCTGAGAGAACTAGCAAAGGCCATGTACCCGGATACACATCAGATACACAGCGATATGGGCCTAATTAGAACAGAATGTGAGACTATAGATGATTTTTCAACCCCTCACACAGCTTATTCCCTCAGGTACGTGCCTAGAGTTTTCTTTAACCTTTCCCCACCTGGTGGTCTTAAAGCGGACTCCCCCGATGAAGAGCAACATAGAGCATCCCTTGAAAGAGTACAACGCTTCTCTCACGCAAATTTTACGCTTTGGACAGACGGATCCACGCAAACAGATGTGGCCTCAGGCAGTGCAGCCATCCTTTATAACAAGGAAAATATAGTCGAAACCGCACAAAGAGGTTCCGGCCCACTCGCCTGCAGCTATAGATCAGAATGCATTGCGATGGAAATCGGTCTACAAATGCTCTTAGACACTCTTTCCCCACACACACGCCGCACAGTTGTAGCAGTCTTCACAGACTCCCTATCACGATTAAGTGCATTACATACAGGACCCACGACAGTCACAGATGGTGTTCTTAGGCGTATATGGAGACTAATCCTCAGCCTCATAGACAAGGGTGTACGCCTGTCATTCCAATTTATTTTTGGACATGCAGGTATTGAACAAAACGAAGAATAAGGTAGATGAGCAAAGAAAGCAAAACTAATCAAACTTCGTATGCTAGAAATTCTATCGGATAAAATCAAAAAAACGCTGTATCTCTGAATTTGTCTCATAACACACTCATCGGATACAGTTGTGGAGGATAGATGACAATGAAGAGATGTTTGTACGTCACCTCTCATGGTTCAGATCTCATGACTGTGAGGAAACTCTGGAGCACCTGCCTCAATGTCCTGTTCTCGCACTCCTGTGGTTCAAGCATGGAGTTGACTCTTTGGAAATAGTCGACATATTCTTTAGTAAAGAGTTTTAGAAGTTCTTGTATGAATTAATCTATCTTCAAGCTCTTTAACAATTCTTGAATCTGTAGAAGATGACCTTGTCATTACTGATGATTTTTTTTAGAGATCTGGCAATATGAATAGTATCACCTGACTGTTATTCGATGAATAAAATAATATTTTTTTTCTGTTCTTTTTCTATCTTTCATATTTTAAGAAGAGTAAATCGATTTTGAAAGTAAGTTTTACCCCATGTTGACGACAAATCGACTGACGTTTTCCGATGTGGAGTGGGAAACAAGTAAAAGGGCTTTTAAAGCCTTTGTTGGGCAAACAGGGTCTCCCATGTTTTTTTTTTTTGCGACTTCAATCCAATGATAAATCCGTCAATAACGTATCATATGGATGGAATGCTCACTTTGAGGAATGGTGAATTGACATTTACTGCGGGGCAGGGAGGCGCGCTTCTTGTCAATTTCCAGCACAGCATGGTACGTTTTACAATACCACGCAAAGAACATTTCTTTGTGGCATTTTAAGAAGCATTGGCCGCGTTAAGTAACGATTTTGCGGTACTTGAAGCGAGAGAATCGCCGCTTGCCTACCAGTTTTAATGCGCCAGGACGGAAAAGACTCACAAAAATTTCCGTGTACTTCAAATGACGAAACAGCAGGCGCAGGAATCAAATAGCCAGTTGACCGAATTGCAAGAGAAGCTGCAACAACAAGCCGTTCAGCTCGCATAACAAGTGGGATGTGAAAATCAGCAAACTGAGCAGATCAAGCAACTAACGGAGGCTTTAAATGTTGCCCAAACTCGCGCGGCACAGCCACATACATCCGCAGTCTCCACTGCAGAACCCACGGCCGTGGAGAAATCCCAAATTCCTTTGTCTAACATGGGGGTTCAATGAAGACAATTTTAATCCCACAGAGTATCCATTTAGAGTAAGCGGGCGGGATATCCAAGAGCTACGACAAAACTCGTGAAAAGATTACTTGCACCATGAAGAGAGCATACAAACTTTTAAAAGGGCAATGGGTTATATAATGGAACACTCGCCAGGTCAGCTCTTGATGGCATATCGGAAGATTTTTTCAATCACGGCGATCCCAGGGCAGGCATATAGGACTATGTGGGGGGATTTTGTGGCGTGGACCAACGCAATCCGGAATGAAGGGGTATCGGCGCAGCAGTTTAAGTTGGGCTGAAAACTGTGCGTGCAGCTTCGTGTTTTACAGGCGGTAAAAGATCATCCGGGAGTAAAGATCGATGAAGTCTGAAGTGCCACCGAAGTACCTGAAAAGAAGGAAGACCCCTTTGGGCAGGTGACCATGAGAGCACAGAAGATCATAAGGAAGATGGGGGCCTCACCTTCAAGCAAAGCTCGCTGCTACAGGTACGGCGGTTTGATGCAGTGCAGCTCGAAGTGCCGAGGTGATTTATTAACAAAAGAAACATTTAAGCCAAAAAACGATCTCCGGCATCTGAAACAATGAATTCCAGGGTTGGACCAAGAAGGGCATCGGTCGAGTAGAGGAACATGGGATTGGACGCATCCAAACAACACTGTTTTATTTTTTGGTACGTAGGAACAGAGAGAAACACATCCAGAGCAATGCGAACACCAATGCGACGCCCGGCAATCATGTTTCAGGAAAAAAGGGCTGCCACCAAAGACTGCATCGGTGAATGAAGTCGTGGTTTTTCCGGCTCCACCCAACGACCCGTACATCGCGGCGTGGCTTCAGGGGTTAACAAGGTGGCAAAGCGCATGTGGACTCACACGGCATGTGGGCAAAGAGGGCTCATACTGCGCAGGTAGGGGGATTCGCGGAAAAGAACGACCTGGCGTGTCAGGAAGAAAATGTCTCGCTTTGCATCGTGAGTTTACAACTAGCGAAAAGCAGCGCAGTTCAGCACACACGCGCGTTGCTGCCCATGCTGGCTGGGGGAAGAACGCCTGCGGAAATGTTTTTCGCAGGACTGCAGTGTGTGGCCGCGGCGGGTCCCATCAAGCAAGCTCACCCGTTGCTGCGGTGGGGGTTTGGCATGGTAATTTCCAGCCCGCCAAACGAACGCAACCGCGTGGCCATGAGATTGGCCCGTGTGGCCGCCAGCCGTCGGGAAGAAATGGCGTTGCTCCAAAAGCAAGGCATCGCGCCGCACGCTCAAAACTCAGAAGCCATTATTCTGGATTGGGGGGCCCTTCCAAAGACGCCAAAGAGCGACCCGCACAGGGCGGCGAAGCGCTTGGTGATGGGGGGGTGGGGTGGGGGCGCCAAGGTGGCATAGGCGGCAACAAAAGACATGGTGGATGGCAAGAAATAAACCACGCTGGCCAAAAGAGGCGTCGAAAAAAAAAAAAAAAAACTACGCCCATATGGAATGACAGCGCGTTCCGTAAAAAGAGGAGCGCTTGCGCACGCGGCGGCGGCGGCGGTCGATCACGAGCCCGACCCCCACCTATTGACGAACCTGGGAAAATACGCCGACCCCACAGAATTCCCAAGAAACGCCGTGCGTTATCTGGGGCATTGGGCCGCACTCGCCAGCAACGCGGAGAAACTGATATTGTTGATGCGGTTGGGCTCCAAGAGTGGGCGGATACGCCTTGGTTGCGCCGTGTGCGCAAGGCGATGTGTTCCAATGCGGCGTTTCAAGGCCGCAGTATTCCGAGACACCGTCGCATGGCGAGGGTGGCCTCACATGAAGAAGGGAAGCGCTTGCCTCTGCAACAAATAGGTGTGGGCGCTTTATCTGTGAAGTGGGTTTTTGGTCGCTTTAACAAAGGGGCAAGGAAATGATTTTTGGAAGTGTGGAATGCCATGCGGCGGCTCGTTGTTAACGGGCGTGGGGTCAGAGAATCTAACTTAAGGTTTCGGGCGGGGGTGCGGAAATAATGAAAGAAGCTGTGGTTATTTGCGCGGTTTCGAAGCACTCAACGATGGGTTTGGTGATGCCTCGCGGATTGGTGGGGGAGGGGCCCTCAATGTAACGACGGCGTTTTGTTGCCCACCAAAGGGGGAGTGTGAACGAGAGGGTTGTCGGGCCAACGTTCCTCTGGGACATGTTTCCCATCGTTTCGGCGCGGTGCGCGATGAGAGCGCGGCTTTGTTCGACCCCAAAGCGTCTTTTTTTTTTCAAGCAGCTCTGCCCAAAGATGTGCGGGCATGCTTCCGTAACGGAACGGGGTCGTGTGAGCTGGTCGGAGCCGCGCGACGCCCTATGGAGTGCAAATGCAATCCGGAAATTCTGCATACCCTTATGGGGGCTTTGGCCGAAGACCTTGAAATAGTCATGCCGCAATTTGCGGCGCCAAAGGGTTTGACAATGCATTTATGGATCGGCAATGTTCGGATCAGCGGGTCTCGCCAGACTGTGGGGAAATGGGCCCGATAAATTTCGGGCAACGCGAGGAGATGCGGGCAACTTTAGGGGAACAACGGGTATTTGTTCGACGGCGCGAATTCATTGGCGTAAATTTTGATCATGGTAAGAGAGCGGCGCGTTTTGGCGGGAAAACGATGCGTCGTTTAGGGGAAGCCCCCTCGTTTGAGACTGTGTCGGCGGCGGGTGTCGAAAGCGCAGCGTCGCGTATGATGTGTGCGGGGGGTGTGCGAGGAGAATCGCTTTTTTCGCATTATTCATTTTTGAAGATGGCGCGGGGCTTTTCCCTCGCCTCAACAGAGGCCCGTTAAATCCACAAGATGGGGCCAATTTGCCCCAAAACGCTGTAAATTGGGCCGGCGTGGGCGCAACCCTTGCTAGAAAGTAAGCCCGCCAGCCCGCCGATAAAGGCGACAAGCGTGGCCGCGTTTGTGGCGGATGCCTCTGTGCAGGGTTTGTTGCGCTCTATTCTTTCAAGGCGGTGGGGGTATTAAAACGGAAGGCGGTGCGTGGGAGCAGCGGCCGCACATGAAAACGCAAGCGTAAGCTCGTGCTGCCTTTTTAACGTTGCAACGATTTGGCTGAAGATATCGGACCCCTTTGCATATCTGTGTGGGTGTTTTCGCGGTCATGGGTATCATGGCGAAAGGGAAATGCACACCCGGCGTCACTCGTAAGAGAAGAGTCTGCCATGGATAAGGTTTTGCGCGGGACAGGGTTCAAGCTACGTGGAATTGCGCCGCTCCGTCGGAGAACCCAGCGGATGGCATCTCGCGAGGTTGGGCCCTTACGCGTTCAGACGTTGCGAGGGGGAGCGCGGGAGGCGGCCCAAAGGCGCTTTTAGCACTCCCTTTTTGTGAAAGAAAATCTTGTTTTGTTTTAATATAGGATGGGGAAAAAAAAATTGGTGTATGTTGTTTCTGTTAATTGCGTTTTAATTCATAGAATGGGGTTAACCAAAAGTTTTTTGCACTATTAATTTCCCCCCTTTTTTGTTCTCTGCGGCATGGGGGTGGATACTTTTTTGTTTTGTTTGTGTGTGTGTGTGTAAAACGCGCATGTGAAAATTATCCGCGCGCTGCCCGGTAAACGCAACGCCGCTGCGGAAAGTCCGCGCCGCAGCCCTCTTAAAAGGGCTGGGGTGTGAAGTTTCCGCTCCTCCGGGCTGTCGCGGCTTTGGTTTTTGGACCAAAGAAAATTACACACGCGTAAAAAAGAAGCCGCACCAAAAGCGGGTATCTTCAGAAACACCGCGGTTAATGCAATAAAGTTCCTCTTGTTGCCTTTCTTTTTCCCGCTTGCTCGGGCCTTCGTTGGTGGTGGCGGGGGTCGGCGTTTAAGCACTACTACATTTCTTTTTTAAAAAAGAAAAAGGCACAGGCAGAACGTGGGGTTTTTATCGCCGAGCGGGCCGGCGACAGGCGCGCAAAAAAGGAACATCCTCCCCAAAAACGAAACCTGACGAAACGAGGCCTTTGGGGTTTGCACGGGGGACTTGGAGAACTCAGTGCGTTTATGCCGGGGCTCGGTGGGGGTCTTTGAATGCGTCGCGTTGCGTTTCTGTGTTGGGGAATGCCCCGCGATTGGGTGACGAAAAGGCGCATTTTGGGTAGCTCTGCGGTGTCTCTCCTCCACCATTTCCTCCTCTTATTACTATTGGGTCGGAACGTTGAAGTGCGGCGTTGCTTTTGGGCAGACGCCGCGGCAAAGACGATAGCTGCAAAAAAAAAAAAAATGATCGATCATGGTAAGTGAAGAAAAAAAAAGGTGAAAGTAAAAAAAAAAAAAAAAGATTTCAGAAAACCACTCCCAAAGTGTTGATATACATATATATTGCATGCGCCAACGTGCGGCAGCTACGCGTGGAAAAGACGTTGATTACACCTTTCCGCATAGAAGCTGGACCGTTTTGATTGGGCGAATGCATTTAAGTATAACACATGCCATCGCAGAAAAGACTTTTACAAAGAAGCTAGCAACAAAAAACGAAAAACAAGACAAAACAAACTCACACACGAATAAATCTCCCTCTACAGATACTGGAAAGAAAAAAATTATATATATTTTGCGAAAGGAACCTATAGGTTCATAGAAAAAAAAGATGGGGGACATAGTAAGAGGCAGGGAAGAAGAAAAAAGGGCACATTCTTCAGTGGACGTAATAAAATTAAAGCTCAAAGTGAAGAATAATTCGTTTCCACCCTTCATTCGTAAAGGTAAAGGAAAGTGTAACAAAAAGTTCGCCTTCCTTTTCTGCATCTTGAGTATCTTTTTCTTTCCTTTTTCGTAACCCCGAAAAACACATCAATAAATGTTGGCGAGAAAAATAATAAAAACAAACAAACAAACACATATATGTAGAGAGAGATGGATATATAAAGTAATAAGAAGACGAGGGGCAAGGGAAGCACCTCAATCTTCTACTAAAGCGAGGAATAGAGGGTGAGGCTGGTGGGGAGTGTCGACTTGTACAGTAGTTTGCTACTGCTACACTTTTTTTCTCTTTCTGGTTTATCCTTTCTTATTTACTTTCCTTTAATTTTTTTTTCTCTTACACTTCCCCTATTTCTCCATTTTCATTGTATCAAGTTTACCAGTCTTTCTCTCTTATATATATATATATATATATATAGTACTCTAAGTTAATGATAGATATGTCCGTATACATATATATAGATATATATATATATATATTTCATATGATCCTCCCAAGCGTCTTTCATTTTGGTTTACACAAACACATAAGCATTTCGTGAATTTTCTTTTTTTAAAAAGTGATTCGAATACAAACAAACAAAAAAAAATACGCACAACAAACAACAATAATAAAAAAGAATCAACAAGGAAATAAAATAAAAGATGAAAAAACAATAACGACGACTCATGTAAAACAAGAGGTTCAAATAAACTACCTACTAGCGATGCTTTCATCTTCCTTTTTCTTTTTTCTGCTTACTTTTTTTGTTTTTAGTTACATTTCACTCGCCTTTCAATTCTTGTCAAATAGGCGACAGTTTCCATACACATATTTGTTTCCTTTTTTCTTTAAATGATTATATATATATATATATATTTATTTTTTCTATTCATTCTTTCCATTCTTCCCCCATTACACTCCAAAAAGCAAAGATAACAAAAAAAAAAGAAAATTATGCATTAAGGGAGCAATAATAAAACGGACACATAAACACACACACACACAGATATATATATATATTCTTTGGGAGGCGACATTCTTTTATCTACACAATACCTTTCATGAAGGAAGAAAGTGAGGTTTGCTTCCCTACCCAACCCCCGCGCTGTTGTGGTAGGATATATAGAATGCCACTTTAGGAGAGTGAATCCTCATTTTTCTTTTGTCGGAATAGCAACAGAAATTGCTTCATCTTTTTTTTTATACTTTTTTTTTTCTTCTTCGCCACTTGTCTGGCGTACTTACGTTCATTGCCATCACATAGAAATCAACGTGGGTTTGATAAATGATTATGTGCAACAACACCAGAAACTCACATATATATATGAATATATATACCTTTTTATATAAACATATACAAATTTTTTACACACACAAACAAAAGACAAAAGAAAAAAACGTTTTATGCATGTACGATGAACGTCAAAAAAAAAGTTATTAAAAAGAGCAAACACACACACACACACACACGCACACGCACACAGAACAGCAGCAAAGAAAACAATTGGTAGAAGAGTTAAAAGGGTAATATATATATATATATATATATATATATATGTGAGTCACATACATATACACACACTTATTGTACATTATATATATATATATATATATATATATAGAGAGAGAGAGAGAGAGAGAGAGAGGGAGGGAGAAAAAAAAAAGGTAAAAAAATAAAATAAAAAAGAAGACTCCTCTTTCAATCTATTTCTTCCTCTTTCCCTCCCTCCACCCGTACTCGCTTCTTCTTTTGGGGTTTGTTCAGCATTTTTCTTTTTCTTCCTCCAATCCGTCCATCTTTTTCATTACGTCCATGTTGTCATGCGCGTGCGGTTCCTTCCCTCTGCTTGATTCCCTCCTACATAACCACAAGGACGGAAGAAAAACGAAAATAAAAAGAGAAGGAGAATAAAAATCAAAAAAAGAAGCCTTCCGGATTCTCCTTCGCACGCAGTTGCTCCTCAATCCACTCCACCTGCGCCTCATCCAGACTCTCCGCGTAGGCGCTGCTATTCATCTCCCACAAATCCGCATCATCCTCTGGGAGGCCACCCTCCACGCTCGTCTCACTCCGCCCCCAAAACCCCTCATTACTTTGCGTGGGGCGCGTCAATGGGGTGCCGCGGCGCAGGTACCGCCGCGTCGCCGCGCGCGGCCCCTCCAAATCCCAATACCCCCCCGCGCAGTCGTGCCACTCCCCGTTCGCCGCGCCCCCAACCGCGAGGCCCACCTGACTCTGCTGCTGCTGGGGGAGAAAGATGGTCCCCTCCTCATCCTCGTCGTCGTTCTCCGCCGCCGTCTTGTCCGCTCCCGGGTGGGAATTGGGGCCGCCCCGGCGCAGCGCGCGTCTCTCCTCCTCATCCTCGCTGCTCCCGCGGAGCTGGTCGAGCATCGCGTTCTCGTCGAGCGCCTCCGCGTCGGTGAAGGGGACGCGCCGGTGCCGCACATTGTCCCCCTCCGCCGTCCGCCCCGTCGGGGTGCGGGGGAAGTCGCCGGCGGCGCCATCGCGCGGCTGAAACGGCGCCGCGTACACCGACAGCCCGCGGCGGCTCATCGCGAGGGCGTCGGCCCCCGACCGCTCCAACAGCGGAAAGGCGCGGCGGGGCGGGGGGGGGCGCGGGCAGACGTCGGGGGGTTTGGGCGGGACGGGCGTCCGCTCCGGCCGCCACGCGCCGCGCCGGCGGGGGGGTTTGGGCGGACCGTTGGGACTCGAACGCGCCGTCGCGGCCGAACGCTCCGCGTGGAACGGGGCGGACGGAAAGGACAGCCGCCCCATCGCGGCGGCGGCGGGGGTGAGAATGGTGGGGGCGGTAAAGGCCCACTTCTTGGGACGGGGGGGGGGGGCTTGGGGGGAACGGGGTACAGGACGTGGTAACATGCGCCACGCAAATGAATGTGCAAGGGTGGTTGATGTCGTGCCTGGGAAGGGATGGGGGAACCAAAAATAAATAAAAAAAACCTGAGAAGTGTTGATAATGATACTGTCACCACTTAAGAAGAGAAAAGGGTTGCTTCCCCAAAAAAGACCGCTTTATGCGATTAATTCGATATATATATATATATATATATATATATATATATATATATATATATATGATTTCTTTTTCTTTTTAACTTTTCCCTTTCTCCTCTTTTTATGCGTTTCACTTGAATGCAAAGAAAATAAAAATAAAAAGGCAAAATGCCCCACTGCACTGTAGAATAAATGAAACGAGTATATATATATATATATATATATATATATATATATATACGTAGAAAAAAGAACAAAAGAAATCTACGAAACAGTATCTGTGTCCAGTTTCCTTTTTTCTTTTGGATTTTCCTTCTCTTCTGCACCTGTCTTTGTTTTCTCCCTCAATAACTCCTTCTTTTTTTTCTTTCTTTCTATTTTTTTTTTCACGCGGAGTTTTAGCACGTGCTTTGGTGATATGGTTGGAAGTGTGGAGTGTTCCTTTTTTGATTCGTCCTTGTTGGTAACCACTTTCTGAATATCACAACAAAAATACAAAAGACACTACAAATAGCTATTCCTCTTTTCCTTTTTTTTCTTTTTATTACTACTGTTAAAACTACACAGGTTGATAACAATATTAATACGAAAACAAAACTAAAGGCAAGTAAAGGAATCCACACGAATGTTTTTGAACTGCTTAATTGCACACTCCTTTTCTCTCTCTTTTTTTTTTTTTTCTTAGTACTCTACCCGTGTTTCCTCCTTTTTTTTTTCTTTCTTTTTCTTACTTCCTTATTTAGGATTTTTATTGTTCCTTTTTTTTTTTCCACTTTCGATTTGTGAAGACTCTGGAAACTTTTAAAAATCGAGAGAAAAACAGAGTAAATAAAACAAACGAACAAAAAAAAACTACAGATACAAGAGTCCTATGTAAGCCTCTGTGTGGTGTATATGATGCGTTTCTTTTTCCAAAAATATAATATAAATATTTATATTATATCTTCCAAAAAAAAAAAAAGAAAAAAAGAGTGGGGTATTTGAAAAAAAAAAAAAAACGAACAAAAAAAAACTTTTTTTTCTTTTTCTTCCCTTTTCTTAAATAGCAAGAACAATAATAAAGAAAACAAAAAAAAAAAAGAAAAAAAAAGAGGAAGGATAAAGTAACTTGGAGAAGGAGGATAGGCTAAAATAATAACTAAAGAAATTATTGTCCTCTTTCTCTTTTTCAATTCTCTTTGTTAATATCACTTTTCCCTTTTTTTTTGTTTGTTTTGTTGTCGGACCGTTTCAACTCACTCCTCAGTGTTGTCTCTGGTCTTACGTTTGCGCCAAAAACAAAAACAAAAAATAATTATTACGTTTTGCTTTACTATTGTCAAAAGCAATCCTTCAAGAAAAGAGGAATCAAACAAAGAAAGAAGGAAGAAAAAAAAAATAACGAATGAAAAACAAAACAAAAAAAAATCAAATAATTTTAAATCAGAAAAATTCTGTTCGCTCTTTTCTTTGTCTTTGAAAGTTATATATATATATATATATATATAAATATTTCTTTGCTATATTTTTCAACTTTCATTGTAATGTCGCTCAGGACGCTTTCAAGTAACATGGGTCACAAAATTAAACAAACAACAACAACAGCAAAAAGGCAGCAAGAAAAGCAACTGCAACAAACACACAAAACAACGAGAGAGAAAAATAATTCATCCAATGAAAGTCGCAAATAAAACTGCATACTTACCGATTTACTCAATAGTCATAATAAACATTTTTTTAAAATTATTACGTCTTTTCCATCACTCTTTTACTCTTTCTCGTTTGAATACGCTTTTCTTCTTGTTGCATTCTTTCCTTTTTTCATTTACAAGAAACACACACCTCTATCTAAAAAAAAAAAAAGAAACAACAAAAACAACATAACGACACATTACTTCATTGGAAGAAAGCAAATAGTAAAGAAATGACACAAAGAAGCAAAAAAAAAAATGACGATGAGGAACTCTTTTCATTTCTCTTTCCTTGAATTGACGACACACAAAGTATTAAATAACAACAGAAATAAAGATAAAGAAAAGGAAACATGCTCCCCAGCACATAAAAACACACAAACGAAAGGAAATATAAGTGACGCGTTTGTACGCCGATGCAAATCAAATAAATATATATATTTCAGTTTCACTTTTGTATTTTCTTTATATATATATATGTATAAATATATCATTATCATCTACTTTCTTTTTTTGTGAGTTAATTTTCTTCCCATTTTTCGTTGATTTAGCTCACTTACGGCAAAAGAACAATCTCAACAAGCGAACATATATATATATATATATATATGTATATATTAACGTGTACATATTTGCAGTATTTTTTTCTTGTAATTGTTCGTGACTTAATGTGCCATTCGATAGGAAAATGACGCACAAAAAACGAAATGAAGACACGGGAGGAAAAAACAACAACAACAACAACATAAAAGTAAATACCATTAGGAATTCTTTTTGCTTTGTGCAGTTTTGCGTTTAGAGCGATCATTCCATCACACTCCCCTCAATTCTTTCCGTTTTGATGTAATAATAAGGCACGTCAAACAAACAAACAGAAAGAAAGATAAAAAATAATATATATATATATATATATATATATATTCGCTCGGAGTGGAGCTAAAATCATCAAATGGAAAGAAGAGACTCGAGGGGTACCAAAAGGCAAAACATTTCCTCCCCCTAAAAAAGAAATCACTCTACATGGAACATGAAACCAGCCACCTCCTATTCAATCGGAAAACAAAAAAAGTAAAGTAAAGTGATGCAAAAAAAAAAAAAATCACCCAAAAGAAAAAAAATTTTGGAATGGAACCCAACAATCTGCGAATTTAACACCAATATCAAATCGATAAACGTTGCAGACATTATTTCCACCAAACATATATATTAATAAAAGTATATATTCCTCTGCTTTGCCCATAAACAAAGGATCATGAATACCAATGAAGCAAAAAGCAAAAACACACACGCAAAAAAAAAAAAAAACATACCACACAGACATACACGGCAAAATGGCAATCACAAACATGAACGAAAAGTACTTATTGAACTTACAATACCATTTTCTTCATTTATTCTTCTCTTTTTTTTTTTCTTTTTATTATTATGTTGTCTGCGCATTTTAAAAGATTTTTTTTTTTTTCCATATCCTTCTGTTTGTTCTTGTCGTATTTCGAAAGTCCTTGTATTACTACTATAATCACCCTCACCATTTTTTTGTTGTCTACTTCGTTGCGCACCCAAAAACAAGAAAGAAACGCGCCGATGGAACGTCAACACCAATAGTAATGATATAATACGTAAAACAACAACAAAAAACACAAACTCTCACTTTCATACATGTCCATTTACTATTTTCTCTTTTTCTTAGTGTCCTTTTTCACATACCTCATTTCCATGTTCCTCCCCTTCTGTTTTTTTTTTTACCCTTTTCCGTTTCTCTAGCATTCCTATCCCTTCGTTTCCTAAAACAAAAACAAAAAAACACACACAAACTTTGATTCACGCAGACACTCTTCCTATATATATACATACAGGAATCGTTTATAAATGACTTTCCCTTTCCCTTGTCCCTTCTCCCTCTTTTATCTTCCATCATCCGCTCAAACCTCTTGTTGTATTTCCGCCACAATGGCCGCCGCCTCCTCATCCTCTGGGCTTTCTTTCAGCGCCGCCTGTGCCGCTTGCAGCGCGTCCTGCATATTCCCCGCATCCGCCAAAATGGCCGCCCGTGCTTTGAGCAACGTGGCGACTGTCTCCCCCCCGACCCCCCGCATCGCGTCCGCCTCCTCCGGCGGCGGGTTGCGAATGAGCGGGTCGAGAAAGGCGAGTGCGGCCGCGTCGCCCTCCGTCTCGCTCAGCAGAAACGCCTTCTCCCGCAGCAGCGTGGGGCGCGGGTGGAGCGCAATCGCGGCGTCGAGGAGCCGCCGCCGCGCCGCCTCCGTCCCGTCCGGCCCCCCTTTCATCCCCCGCAGCTGCCGCTCAATCGCGGCGAGGCTGTTCGGGTTGAGCTCCGCCGCCTTGGCGTACTCCCGGCACGCCGCCTCCGCCTGCCCCATCGCGAGGAGGGCGTCGCCGAGGACGAGGTGGCCGGTGTGCGCGCGGTCCCACCCCTCGAGGCACGCCGAACGCGCCGCCGCCACCGCCCGGCGAAGAAACGCCTCCGCCTCCGCCTCCGCCTCCTCCGCGGCGAGCTGCAGGAGAAGGGAGGCGTGGTAGGCACGGGCGCGGGCGACGGCACTGCGCGTTGGGCGCTCGCGCGGTTTGGCCGTCTCCTGCGCCTCGAGGAAGGGCTCGAGCTGGGCCAAGGCGGCGCGCGGGCCGCGCACGCACTCCGTCACCTTGGTGCGCATCAGCTCGGCCAGCACGGGCTGCTGAATCAGCGCGTACTTCTCGGCCGCGAGGGTGAACTGCTCACTCGCGTCCTCGTACTCCTCCATCTGGGCCAGAATCTCACCGGTCGCGTCGAGGCAGGGGCCGACCTGAAACGGGGGGGCACTCTCACTCTTAAAGAGAAAGAGTCGCATCGCGCCAAGGAGGTAGTCGCGGTCCCAGAGATCAAAGCCTTCACCAATGGCGGTTTTGGCGAATCGCTGAACCATGGATTCAGTACGCACACGACCTTGTTTCATGGAATAATGGGGAAAGTATATATATAAATATATATATATATATATAATTATGTATAATAGTAATAATAATATAAAAAAAAACACTAACGACGAGTAGTGATAATAGTAAGGAAAACAACAACAACAACAACAACAGATAACGAGTATATTTCAAATAATAAAAAGAAAAAAAAATATATATATACTCTTCTCTCTACGTAATAATAAATACTAACACTAAAATGTAGTATGTGAGAATGTATTTTTCTCTTCAATTTTTTTTTTTTCTCTCACTTGACTTCTTCTTTGGTGGGCTTATAGAATGTCTTGCTGGTCGCAATGTGCCTCAACTTAATTGGAACGATAAGTACCTTTTTCTTCGAAAAAAAAAAAATTGTCTTATGTGTTCCTTGTTCTGTGGAGATTCTACTAATTGATATGTGTTCTTCAAGTTTGCCTATTTGTAACAACAACTGTGAACCCAAATTTGATGTTCTCCAATTAATTTTTTTTTTTATCCTTTCTTACAAATTAGTGTATGCACTAACGCGTTGCTTTTATTGTTTGTATAGTAAAAGTAGCAAAGAGTAGCTTTTTATGTTGAATACTAATATTCTCTTTTCAAAATTATTATTATTATCATGGCGGCACAGAAAAAAAAAAAAAGGAGGTGAGAAAATAGATATGTATGGTTGCTCTCGCTTAGGCGTAGCGAGATGAGTAAATGATATGATACAGTAAAAGCATAAGCGAAATCTTTAGAAAAAAAAACAGTCAACCATATATATATATATATATATATGTATGCGGGCAAACATCCACGACCGGAGAAAAACCAAATCGTAAAAATACACAACAACACCATCAACAACAGCACGAGAAACAAATAAAATAGCAAAAGCACACGCTGCTTTAACTACAATTCATATATATATATATATATATTTCTTTTCTTTTCTGTTTCCTAGTAATGATAACGAGTAAATAATAATAACAAAAATGAAGTAAAAGGGGCCCTATCTTTTGTTGAATGTAAAAAAATATATAAATACACAACCATGTATAAACACTATTTGTAAAGAAAATAGTGTACTTAAATGTGTGTGATATGGTAAAAAATTCCCTCTCTTATATATATATATATATATTACCACCGTTTTTGTCTTGTCTTCTCGAACTTATGGAATACGAAATGCCATCCATGTCTTTGCAGAAGGAACATTTTATCACAACGTATCATTCAATAAACTTTTCTTTTTGATTTATGCGTTACACACACAACAACAACAACAACTGCAAAGCACAACACAACAAAACAAAACAAAAAAATAACAACGTTTTTCTTTCTTTTTTCCACTCCATATTTATTCATGGATGGACGCACCGCGTGCTTAGCTTTGGCTATCCGCTGCTGGGCTGTAGCGCAGGTATTGAAAGTACACATACACCGTCTGCAGAATGAGACAAATAGGGAACAGCAGCAGCAGCGGCACCGCCCACCAAGACGCCTTACTCGTCGGATCATTGGACGGATCATCGGGGACCACAAATCCCACCACCGTTGCGTGTGCAATGGCTGCCATTTGATTGCGCCAACGCACCTCCTCCTGTGCACGTGGAAGCGCCGAGGCTTTGGTGTGGAGCAAAAGGGCGTGAAGGTCTACGCCATTGCCGAGTGTAAAGTTTACATACGGCGCCACCACCTCCACCCCGGTTGCATCGGATGGGATAAATGAGGCGAAGAAAATGGACTGTGCGGTGATGTTTTGTAGCAAAGCGGCGTAACGTAAGAGAATGTTTGGTGCAGGCGTCACTAGCGCGTCATTCCCGACCCGTGCGTCGGTGAGAACACTAAGAGATAACGTATAGGTTGGTAATCTCACGTCTTGTCCTGTGTTTGTTGTGGAATGGATGTTATTGTTATTGATTGTGGGTGATGCAACATCCCCGTGATGGCGGAGATATAAGACGAGTACGGCCGGATCCACATATAAAAGTTTTCCAATGGCCATTTGTACCCCAATCAACGCCGCCGCTGTCTCATTCAGTCGCATGGACCCATCCACTCCATGACTGCTGCTATCGGCATCGCTTTGACTGCTTATATTGCTACTATTCGTCCCGCGTGGACGCACAACGAGAGAAACCACAACGGCCACATCGCGCGCAAAGAGTCCACCGCTTGTGGACGGGTCAATACGCAGCGCCATGGGTAAACGGCTTAAGCCACGCAATGGTGCAGGAGTGGGGCGGGGAGACTGCGCGGCAAGCTGCGGTTCCTCGAGGCGACGCCCAAGATGCGCGTTGGAGCTGTAAAAGCGTTGTCCGTCGAGGGAGGCGCATGGGAGAATGGAAACGGAGGTCCAACGCCCGCGTGTGGAGGCGGCGTTCGGGAATAGGGAAGAGGCAAACAGACCCCCGTTGCGGCGCAAAGATAACGTGTGATTGTACCACTCTTTCCATAAGGCATCACTCACCCCCCTCGTTGTCTCATTTCTAGCGTCCAGTGTGTCATTCACGTTATCCAGGTTACCATCCCACAGACACCCGGTGCGGGCGTTGAGGAGAAAGATAGGTGTCGCCAACGCCGCGCTCACCTCGGAGGAATTGACCCCATTACACACTTCACCTGTAAGATCGGAAAAGAGGAGCGCAACGGCCATCCTGCGCGAGGCGTTCCATCCTTGTCGGCCACTTTGAGATCCAAAACCATCCCCTGTGAAACAGAAACTCATGCTGTAATAGTAACTTGGCGGGCGATCCACAAAGCGTGCAGTGTGTGATGTGATATTTGTATCTCCCAAAGCGAAACGAACAAGACGCTGTGCGGAAGGTGTGCTGACGTTAGCACGGTCCAAACCCTCTTCACCTGCTTCAGCGTCACTTTCCACACCGTCATTCCCCTCCGCCTCACTTGGAGGAAATGTAGAGAGGCCAAAAAGAACTGGCGGACGGACAGACAAACGCAGAAACGCCGGAGCCTCTCCGGCTGCGCGGTAACTGAGTCCACCATCGAGACTGAAACAAATGGCAAATGAAGTGCCATTTGTTATAGTGCGAAGGTCTGAGGGAGGAACAGTTACAATGCCTTCTATGGACGGGTGCCAGGTCGGAAATGTCCCATTGACATCATAAGGCACATACCCATCCTCTGCATCTTCCTCCTCACCTCCATCATTCCCGTTTGTACTCCCCGACATGAGTTTATTGGTACCCATAGTCGTGGCTGTTGTTGCGGTTGAAGACAAGAACTTACCGTTGCTAGGGATTAAGCGATCCTTGGTAACACCACTACTATTACTGCTGCTGCTACCACTACCACTACTAGGATTACCGTTGCCATTCACATGGTCTGTGAGTTCAGTGCTGTAAATGCCCGATTCATTATACGATGACACAGCTATAGCCGTTCCAAGTGGTCCACATAGCGCCTCTGTGGATACTTCTTCTGGGGTGGCGGGAGAGAATGCAAGGCGCACATTATTACGTGCAAATGGTACAACGGAGCCGCGAATTTCCAAAGTTGCTTCGGCACCTTGAAACACTCCCAGTGTGCCGTTCTGTAGTCCACTCACTTCATTGACGCGGAGGTCGGAGGTAAGCTCGAGTTCCACCTGAGTGTCCACATAAACAGCTTCCGTTCCTTGTCGTATGGCGTCATCATGTGGAAGGTATTTCTGCACACATAGTCGATAGCGACCATCGGGAACATAACGCACAGCGGTAGGCACCTGCAACGCGATAGATGGTGCTGTTTGAGCCGCTCTGTCACCCATCCATTCCCGCAATTTTACGATACGGGCGTCAAAGACAAAGCCGTGTTGCACAGAGGTGACATTCGCACAAGAGGACACCGCATTGGGGTCAACAAGGCGCACAGCGCTACCTGCTTGAAGACCGCGACCACATGCATTACTAATGGGAAGTAACCATCCTGTAGACTGTCGATGTAATTGCTGATGTAACGCGCCAGGGGAAGGGCCAACACAGCGGAGGGACAGAGGCTCAAGCCACAAATGAAGACCCGTCGATAAGTTACGGTGACGGAGGTTAACAGTAAAAAGTAATTCACCCCCTTTCGGAATCATAGAAGAGTAAACAACCTCGGTAGTCTTAGTAGTGGTAGTGGTAGTAGTAGTAGTAGTAGCGGTAGTAGTAATTCTTAAGTTAGATGACGTATATTCATTTGGAATAATCACGGCAGGAATATAAAGCTCTCCACCACTTGCGTATCCCGCATCACCAATAAATCCAGTCCACAAAACATCCGCCGTAAAGGTTCCGACAAGACGATTGAGTGGTGTATCAGCAAAAGGTGCTGGAAGCGTCAAGTTATAGCCACGGGCGTCAAAACGAGCATCAACAAGTCGACCATACATACTTGACTGCTCAAAAAGGTGTATTACGTTAGAGAGGGCCTGTCGTGCTTCATTGGACGCGCCGTATACGGAGTTTGTGACACCTGTATACCCGTTTGTATCCGTAGTATTATACGTAGGAGTATCCATACCATTCCTTGTTTCATTATTATTATTATTACTATTGTTAGCATAATCTTCATTTTCAGGGTCACTATTATCTACCTCCATGCGTAGCGTGGGGGCCCATGAGACAGCTGTGTACGAAATACCAACCGACACATAATGCCGCCCACCATTCACCGAAAAACACAGAGTTTCCGGAGCCCATGGTTCCACAATTCTCCCGCGAGCAGTGTGGAGCGGAACGGCAAAGTCTGTGACCACACCTCCACCATTTCCCGTCACACGGACCGTGCCCTCATGAAAAGTGGCCGTGACAGCAGAATAGGGGCCGGCCACTGCCTCTGGTTCGACAGGGTCGGGAATGGTACATGGCTTACCCAGCCGGAAGCGTGCGAGACCAAAGAAGGCAAGTGCCCCAGGTTGATCAAGGAGGTCCAGAAACCAATCTCTCACGTCATATGAAGAGGATTTTTCCAAGTTTGAAGGAGATATGCTACTGCTATTGCTCGTAGTGTTTGTGTTATTGCTGTTATTGGACTGCATGGTGACGAGTAACAGCATAGACTCATTCCCGCGACGAACAACCATGTGTCGAAGTCCATTAGATTCAGCCAGCTCGCTCTTTTTCATTTCATGTAGAGAGACAGATGTGACAGAGACATCCAAAACACGGAAGAAGAGACCGGACTCATGGAAGCCATGAATTGCTCCACCACTGTTATCCGATGAGTCGTCGTTGTCTTCTTCTTCTTCTATTTGATCGCCTTTTCTGTCTATGTTTACCCCATCCTTGTCTGTCACAGTAACACCTCCTCTTGTGCTTCCCTGGATTGCATCCTTTTCCGCAGTTAGATGTTGACGGACACAAATATGTAAACGTCCTGTAGCCGTCGCGAAACGTGTGTGTGCCTCCGTGAGAGTAAGGGTATCCGGTGTGGTGATCACAATACGCGGCAATCTTTCAAGATTCCTGTAACACGAGGAGGAGAGCATTACACGTGTTCCAGTAGCAAATATTCGCCCCCTGCTTGGTGTGCCTACTCCGTCCGCGTAGATCATCTCCGTGAGACTCACCGCTCCTTTACTGAGACGTGGAACCACAAGTGTGCGTCGGAACGCCAATTCAGCAAGACGTGACTCATCGGCGGGCAAATCCCGCCGCAGTCTCGAAGGGAGCACAGTGAGAGAGAGGTTTGTCCTCTCATACCGCACACCACCATCGGTGGAGAGGCACATGGTGGTGGGTGCCTCAAGCAGTGCAAAGTGCGAGGATGGAACGAGGAAAACCCCATGATCATCCTCAATGGTAAGAGGCTCCTCGTACAGACGGGTGTTGTTTAACCTCTGTGCCTCCGACACGAGGGTTTCGCGGTCAGGAAGGACGGTTGTGGACCCTGTTTCCGTTTCCGTTTCTCCCCCGGCCATTGCATTAGAGGAGGAGACTCCTCCCCCCATCGACGGAGCAAGGGAGGTGAGAGAGGTGGAAACCTCCACTTCACAGTGGGCACCAAAACGAATCTTAAAACCACGTTGAATGCCATAACCGTTAAGGTAAAATACTCCACTTGAGTCTTCCATATGCAAAACGAGCGTCTTATTTCCCTCTGCTCCTGTGCGGTCCTCCAGCGATGCTGTAAGGGAGCTAACTATCCCTGCGTTGCCAATATATATGCCGTTTCCATCCTCCCCACCTACGTCTGTTGTGGAGGAAGAGGAGGAAGAAGAAAAAAATGTCGCACTGCTGTTTGATGGGTCGTCCGGATCCAGACGGAAACCAACGGGAAAGGCTGTGGTGAATTGCAGCAAGATAAGTGGCTCAAAGGGCTCACGCCAACGCTCTGGACCTGTTTCAAGGCACATGACCCAGGGCTCTGTGGTGTTGGGGTAAAAGGACACATTGCGACTCACACTGCGAGGAATGGTGAGAATTCCATCATCCAGTGCATAGGGGCCGCGAATAATATCCGACTGCACTGCCTCAAAGTCTACAAAGCAGGGATCACTGTCATCATCCATGGGTTTGACAAATATGACACGCTTTTTACTCCCACATGGGACGAGACTAGAATGATTAGTTCCAACTATGGTGGTATCATAATTGTTATTATTATTCGCTTTTGAATGATTCGCCGTATTTGTGGTACCGTTGAGACACCATAATGCGACTGCCACTTCACGAGCGACGGAGCCTACGATATTTGCCGTGTCGTTTTCGTGTGTCAGCCAATCAAGGGCAACCTTTGTTGGCGGCAACGCTGTCACCTTTGCCACATCTTGACTTCCGTCCTCTGCAAAGTAGTCATAGTACGTCGGATGTCGCACATGCTCAACCACATGGAGCACAACAGCGGAGGTCATCCAAGGGGTGGAACGGTCTGGTCGGAAGCAGAGTTGATATTCCTTCGGTTCTAATCCACGAATGAGATCTTGCTCAAGAACAACGTAATGATCTTGCGTGCCATCTACAGGACTGTTGGTTGGATCTGTTGGGACTCCAGAGTTGAAGAGACGGAGTCCGGGAAACACATTACGCACAATGACGTCATCAAGTTGGTGTGGCATGGGCGTACTACACTCTGTACCAAATGGAGAAAATCGTACAATAGACCTATTTGATAGACTTGACCCACTTATCGGTAATGTCCATTCTTGGCCTTGCTCCACTGTTATGTAATCCGTGCCATTTAGCGAGAACACCGCATAGACTGGGTCAACGAGCTCTATACGTAGACCAGCAATTTCAAAAAATTGAAGTGCCGCCTCTGTTCCTTCCTGTGAGGCACGACGTTCAGGGTAGATTGCACTAGCACATAATTTATACTCACCTCGGTTTGTTAAAAGTTTGGGCAACAACACGGCTGAACCATTTACAGCTGTAATAAAACGATCTGAGCTGTTGTTATTAATGAAGTAGTTTTTGAGCTTTTTACACGGCACAAGTACCTCAGCAAGGAACATAAAGAGCGAGTTACCCATGGAGTATGTAAAATCAATCAATGGCCCTGCTAGTTGAATTTTTTCCCACATTCCAAGAGTTGGGTGTCTCGTTTTACGTGTAATGCGTTTTTGTGTTACATCACCAAACAGAAACCCATCTGTAGGAGGAATGACAAGATGATATGGAATACCCGCAGGAACGAATCCACGTGTCCATTCTTCTTCTTCTTCTTCTTCTTTTTCCTTATTTCCATCCGCCGCTGCACCATTTTTACTGTCTTGACTTGTTGAATCCGTTGTGGTCGTATTATTCGATTTATCCACATCACGGTACCGCACACACCATTGAAAGCGCTCCACTTTATTATCAATAGGTTCCTCCGATCCAATACGTACGGTTTGACCTTGTGTGGGAGAGAGAAACCACGAGGACATGGATGTCTGCGGGTTTACATACCGGGAGGAGGAAACGTGATAGGCGACATCCTCAGTCATGGAGGGTACCGAAGAGGTGTGTACAGGGCTGCGCCACAGAAAACTTGTCGCGTTGCTACAATTAATGGCTGGGATAAAAACAGTTTCTTCCTCATGAAGACCAAAACCCTCCACAATGAGGTCAACAAATGAGGCATACACCACCACCGCTGTGTCATCGCCGCGACTTGCGCTATTGCTTTTATAATTCTCAAATGCATTACCCATCGCTTCCCTTTCTTTGGTTTCATTATTTGGATTAAATACACCAGCAATACGAATAGACTTCACGTAAGGTTGTCGAACCACAAATTTAAACTGTAGCGGATATATCGCCCGCTGCGTTCCTGGAGCGTGTAGGCAAACAAAAAGCGGTACACGTGTCTCCCCAAATATATGATTCGCCGCCGCGGGGGCGGTGAGGGATTCATTAACGGTAACAAATAGACTATTTTTCACGTCAATATTAGGCTCCACATCGGTACGACGATAATTCCTTGGCACATCATATGGTCGCATAATGGGAAAATTCACTAAACTCACACGCTGCACGTATGAGACGTCATCCTCGTCATCGGGGCTATCCACGCGCGCGCGACAACGTTCCCTTGTGAGAAATATCGTCATATCCTCACTTAACCCATACCCTGATAGAGGGAATGCCACATCCTTCGCGTTGTCAGCGACTTCCACAACAGTGAGGCGGTTGTCCTCACTGTTCGCAAGTGCGGCGGCGTAGGGCCCAAAAAAGTGTACCTCAATTCCTCGTACATCCACACTCGCGGCAGTTGGGTAGAATAGACGCTGAGGGCTATGAAATGGTAATGGGACGGAGAAACAAAGACGCATGCGACGCGAGCTCTCCTCACGCAGAAAGCCTGGAGGGATCACCACAACGGCAGGGGAAGTGCGATTCAACATGGAGGCCGATGCGTCTGTACCGGATGTAACCGTACTTCGTGGGACCACAATACGCAATGAACGCCGTCGGTAGAAAAGGGAGGGATTTGTGCATTGAAAAGTTGGATCAGCAATGCTAGCATTACCCGGTAAGGCGCGAGCAAAGGCAACCTCGGTGGTGCTTAGTGTATTTGGTGACCACATTTCCACATTAAGACCCCAGAGATTCAACACACCACTAAATCCAACATTGATATTTAGTTGCAAGGAATCCGAGAAAGGTTCGTGTGACGAGTTGGAGGGAGGGGCACTAGCAGCATCCCCACCGTTATCCATATCCACTGCAGCAATTGAACGACCACCAACACTGCTACTGATACTGCCTCTGTTACCAGCGTCACTTCTTCCACCATCCTTCTTGTCAAAATCTATACTTTCCATGTTGCGATTTCCATTCATATTTTTTCTCTTCCTGCTGTCGAAGTTGGTGGTGATTTCGAAAATGTTGACTCGCCGGACGACCAATGTAAGCCCTGGTAGAGGCATAAAACGCGAGAGCGGTGTGTAGGCAAAACATAGTTGCCATGTTTGTTCAAACTCGTTAAAGTCTGTTCCCCACATGCCTGTGTGGTTGAGATTTAGCATCACAAACGCCACGCGACGATTTTTCACATTTCCCTCTGTAGAGCTATTATTACTACTACTATTACTATTACTATTATTATTGCTGCTGTTGTTGGTATCGTTACTCAATTTTGTGTCTTGCGTCGCTGGATCTGATAGTGGGGCAACACTGATGGCCACCATTGTATCTAATGCTTCCGGTATAGCCGGGTTTGTTGGGTCACGCCCCGGTGTGGGCTGAAATCGTCGACACGTCCCTTCCCCACGCGAGAGAAGCAGCGCCATGCCTTCTCGCAGTCCATCGGCGTCCAACACCACAATGGGTGAGGCGTACTGTTCAACGACGAGTTGACGAACACTAGGTACTCCAGTAGGCAACTGAACGGCATGACGATTGCGTGCAAAAGGTGGAAGGGCCCACATACCACGCACCGCTACATGTGGTGGGGTTAAATATACACGCAGATTTGGCACGGCTGTGTACAATCGCACCGCATGTCCCTCCGCATCATGCGATGTCAAGGGCCAAAGTGCATTGTTCTCTCTATAGTCATTATCGGGCACACCGGGGGAGACAAGGCTCACACGCGGTAATGGACGTTTAGAGACCGCCACACAAACCGTAAACTCCGTCGCAGGAGGTTCTTCTTCTCCTCCCTCTTCATGTGCGTCTTCCTCCGCACTGCTTGACACATCTGGTAGGTCATGCAGGCGATCTAGCTCACCCAAAGTTTTCGGTGCTGGAAACATATCAGCGAGTTGGTATGTCACCATCATCCGCTGGGTGGTTGAGGAATTACTAAGGCGATAGGAAAGAACGGGCAAATCCGCCGCGAGAAGGGCGTAGCGACTATGCATGCAATTTGGTGTGGAAGAAAGGCGGAGATGATGCAGAAGGTACGACACGGATGCCGTGGCCCTTCTTTCTGGCGTTGTCGCCGAGTCGTACGAGAGGTCAAGCTGTAAAGCACCGGAGGAGCGTAAAGAAATACCCACATGCTCGAAACTCACATGGTCCTGGTCCTCTAGACTACTATTACTAGGGAGTGGGGTGAACCCGCGAAGGGTGATATCAATAACCTCAAATGTGATACCTGTGGGTACATAGTGTTCCCCGTTATCGGAGACACACACACGCCCTCGCATGGTGTGATTGCTATGCATCACCGTTACCACATCCCGTAGTATAGAAAAGATATATTCCTGCTTCTTAAAACCCCCACAGGGGGATACAACATCGAGTCCAGGTGGCACATTCCATCCAGCTTGGAGGAGATCCTCACTCCGGTCTGGAGCAAACAATAAAAGAAGTCCATCTATCACACCACCGGCGCTCGTGACGGTGTGTAAGCCAACCGTTCCTTTGGTCACAACTAAATGCACAGCCCCGCTCAACGCGGCAATACGCTTCTCTAACGGTTGGGTCACATTATGCGGAGCCTCCGTGGTGTTCGGTGGGGGAAGTGGATGCACAGTGGGAGCGGGTGTGGTCGTTGGGGTGATGTGTATGGCCCATGCAGGGTAGACGCACACGTGCGCCGCGGCCGGCGTGCCGCATGGAAAGTGATACCACTGCCCCGCGGGCCCAACAATAACACACCCGCTCTCCCTCGCGGGTTGCCCCGCCGCCCACAGACTCTCCGCGAGGGACGGCACCCACGAGGTGCGACCATCGAGGTAAATCCCATACACCCCGCGGTCAATGTAGGCGGCGCCAATGAGGGCACGCGACACCCCGGCCGCGGCAATAAGGCGCCCGGCAAACACACTCTCCTCGGCGGAATGAATGGCGGCGGCGTGAATCGTGTCCGGAGGGGCTTCGCCGGGGAAAAGGTCACCGCAACGCTGTTCCAAATCCGCCGCCGCCACACTACGGTCTGTGAGCACCGCATAACACATGGAGGAGACCGAGAAATAGGTCCACCCCTCCACACATGTGTTGTTACTGTCCGGGTTCGGCGGCCCCGGATTGCTGGAGGAGTCCGATTCATTCGCGCCACTCTCGGAGGAGTTTGCTGGCACAGTGGTTGTGTCCGTGTTGTTGGATGTGGGCGTTGGTGGCCGGGTGGAGCCGTCGTTTATGTAACTGCACACATACGGCATGACCGAACGGCAGTCCTCGGCGTACCAGTGTCCATTTTCCATAACAGCAACACACCCAAACGCCGTGCTGGGCTCACCTGTACCCCAATTGGCGTAAAATTGATTGAACGCATTTGGCCACGTCGGACTGGATGGCGCACTCGCAGTCGCCTCGGCTTCTGTGGACCAAAGTTCATCCTCATACCACACCCCAATGGCCCCCCGAGAAGTGAAGACACCCCCCACAAAGGCAAGCACATCGGCGTAGTCCTGTTGTATCGCCCAATCAGTGATTAATTGCTGCACAAAGGCATTCTCATCGGATTGGGCAATCGCCGTAAGACTGGCGCGGGGATGTGTCCGGCTGCAGTGCTGCTGCGCCAACTGCTGGCTCCGCCCAACCTCGCCCGTTTCCGTAGCATTCGCAAAGAGGTGATAACACTTGTCCATGTGTGGAGTCCAATCGGGAAGACATTCCGGAAATGGTGCGGGAAAAGGCGGCCGTGTTGGTGCCGACGATGGTGTTGGAGCCATCGTCGTGTTTGGCAACGGAGCCACAGTTGTGGTTGTCGTCGTCGTCGTGGGAGTGGTGTTGTCGTCGTCCCTATTGGAGAGGGGAAAGGTACACACAAATGGCCGTTGGGGACTCTCACATTCCACGAGACGCCAAAACCCATCCTGTTGCATCGCTATACATCCGCTATGCATTTGCCAATCCACGAATGGGGCAAAGTGTGTGTATGTGACCAACGCGGATGAGCCTTTCGTCTGATCATGCCAAACAATATCCCCAAACCCCGCCACCCCGCCCAACGAAACGGCGGAGACAACCCCTAATGTATCAAAAAGCGGTTGAAGAAGTTGTGAAACCCACGCGTTCTCCGCATCGGAGCGAATCGACACGGCCTGCGGTGTGACGTCCACATATGGCGATGAAAGGACATCCGCGTTGGGGTCACTGTTTGGGGCAATGGGCGGTTCCCATTGAAAAATCTGCGCGCACACAACACTCACGTCAATTGGGGCAATGGGTGTGGATTGCGGTTTTACACACCAACGCGTGGCGTTGCTATCGTCTTGCGCGGACCATTCGGACCATCCAATGGGGCACGGAATGACATCCGCCAACGCCGTAAAGGGGGAGAAGGACAGGAAAAGGGATAAAAGGAGAACCCAACCAAAAGGGGAGGAAAAGGAATGATAGTTGTCATAAGCAGAGCAGACATTTTGTCGTCGTCCTATGTAGTGTAATGATTGCTTTCCCATTTGCAGTGCTAAAGTAATCCTTTTCTTTTTGTCTTTTTTATTTGGTTACTGTCTAGATTTCCTTTTTTCTTTGTCGTTCCTTTTACCTTTCGGTGTTTGCGTGTGTGTCGATGTTGTTGTGGCTTGAGGACAGAGAAAGATAAGATTTGAATATGTTACTTTATCCTTTTGTTTTGGTGTTTGTTAACTCCTCCTTTACTTTTGAACCTTTTTTTTTCTTCCTCAATCCCCTTTTCTTCTTTTTCTTTTTCAAAAATATATTTCTTCCTTTCTTCTATTCGTTGGTGACGATAATAGGGTGCCACAAATTCACCTTCGTTGCGCTCTATTATGAATAAATACAAATTATGTATCTATATATAAAAATATAAATATTTATATATTTGTGTGTTTAGTGTTTGTGAGTTTGCTTTGCTTTTTTTATATATTATTTGTCTCCCCTTTCTTTTTAGTAAAATAACGAAAAAACAAACAAACAAACAAAACAACAACAACAACAAAATCCAATAAATCTTCGCTACCTTTTCCTTTTCTTCTCAAAGTGAGGTGAGATTGACGGGGGTTATGGAAAACTGCTAATTTTAATTATTTTTTTTTTTCGTTTTTCCGTTTTCCCACTTAACTAATTCCAATCACAACAACAACAACAAAAAGACAGAAAGAGAAATGATAATAAAAAGTAAAAAAAACAGCATATATATACAATAAAAAGAGACATTAATGGACACGAAGAAAACAACACACTCAAAAAAACAAAAAAACAAAAAACGAAAGAGAAACGAAACAAAAAAAGAAAAATGCATAAAAAAGTAAATTTGGATTTCTAACTAAATAATAACGTCTGAAGAAACAATAACAATGTGGAGATACTCATACATGTGCCTTCTCCATAATATAACAATAATATATATAGAAATGAAATTCACATCGGATTTTTTCTTTTTGTTTGTCCCTTTTCCTTTTCTTTTGTTCAATTCCTTATCCGTTGCATTACAATTTTCTTTTTTTTACGTTTTGATTGCTTCGGAATTCGTACGAAAATGAGAAAATAGAAATAAAAATCCAAACCGTACAAAACAAACAAAACACTCTAAAAGGAGTGAAAATTGTTTTCATTTGTCATTGCGTGACGCCGCGCATCGCCTTTTCTCCCTTTTCCCTCAATAAAACAAACGTCAAAAAATTTCTTTTAATTCGTTTTTGCTTTTTGAACTCATTTTTTGTTTATTTTTTGCTTTCATAAAGAAACACCCCTAAAGCTAAATAAACATAAATATATATATATATATATATATATATATATATATATGTATATGTTTTTTTGTTTTTACACAAAACTCAAAAAAAAAAAAAGAAATTAATAAAAATAACAAATCACACATATTAAAAAAGAAAAGAACGATTTAATCTTTTCGTTTCGTTTCCTTACAAAAAACGAAAGAAAAGTAAACATAGTGACAGAGTCGACGACTGTCCCTCAAAAAAGAAAAAAAAAAGAAGTCCGTTTTCTCTTTTCGTCATTTTAACTGTGTGTTTTATTATCTTTTTTTGTTTTTGTTTTGTTATCTGTTCGTTACGACGCACACAAACAAAAAGAATTATAGACACAATGGAACACAAAAAGATGAGGTCACAAAATCAGTGTTTGTATGGTAATGAAAACAATAAACCAACAAAACAACAACAAAAAAAAAAGGATAAATAAATAAACAAACAAAAAAAGGATAAATAAATAAATAAACAAAAAAGGATAAATAAATAAATAAACAAGAAAAGAAATGAGGGAAATAATTGGAAAACACAAACGGCGGAGATTTCTGATGACAAAAAAAAAAAAAACGAATTCGAACATATTCACATTTCGTTAATCCTTTTTTTTTCCTTTTCCCCTTCTTTTTGGTAAATATGTTGTTCTTTTTGATTTTGGTTTTTTAAAAGCAAAAAAAAAAAGGGTGAAGCAAAGTTTCTTCCTTCACACACACACAAACAACAACAACAACAACAACAACAACAACAACTATATATATATATATATATATATATATAATGAACGAAAAAAACGAGAAACCCCTAAAACGTCAAAATTTTTTCCTTATTTTATTGAATGCGCTTTTTGAGCTTTCATTTTTTTGTTTTTCTTTCAACAATGAAAACCAAACACATCAAAAAGTACACCAACCAAAAGAAAGAATCCGTCGTTCATTTCACTTTATTATCAACAAATATATCTCATTCTCCACTATTTTTTCATTCACTATACCAAAATAACTTCGCCCTTCCCGTTACTCCTCTCTCTCTGTTCTTTCTTTACTTCTCGTTAGTCCAGATTGCGTTCTTTTTATTAGTACGGTTGGTTGCAATGAGAAGAGAAATGCCAAAGAGGCAATTTCTGTAACTCTTTTCTTCTATTTACTTTATTCCTACAAATTCATGTATTTGTTTTCTCCCTCTCTCTCTCTCTTTTTCTCTTTTCACACTAAAAAAAAAAAAAACAAACAATTCCGCCGTTTTTGTCCTCTTGTTTCGCACATCTTCATGATGCGTTATATATATCAAATGGATTCAAAAATAAAATATGAAAATCAAAACAAGCAGTCAAAGAAACGAACAACCAAAGCAAAAAAAAAAAAAAAAAAACTCCGAGTGCGGGGGGAGAGGTAAATAGAAGAGATTATTTATCGAAGACAACACAACACACACACACACACACAATGAAACGTTACATAATATATATATGTATATATATATATATATATACTATTTGTTTGTGCCCTTACTTTTTTCTCGTCTCCTTTTCGTCTAAAAGAGTAACGCCCCGACTTTCGGATCGACCCGCCCCGTCTGGAGATCCCGTGACTGAAAGAATACATCCTTCACCTCCACCAATTCCTCCCCATCGGCGGTAAACTTTGGAAAGTTCTCAAACACCACATTCGACGCGTCCAACCGTTTAAATGTGATGTGCACATCCTGCGCCGTTCCCGCCCCGAGCGGCTGCTCCGCCCGCACCCCCACAACCGCCGGAATCTCCACCGCCTCCGCCTCCCGCTGCCCCGTCCCCGCGTTGGCGTAGTGCAGCGGATCGACTTTACTCCGCAATTGGGTAAACCACGCCCGACTCCCACGCACCGTGTCCTCCGTGTCCATGAGGCGCGGAATGAGCAGATACGGCGACGCCTCGGGGGTGACGGCGCAGCGCATCCCGATTTCCCGCGCCTGCAGAAAGGTCCACCGCTCCCCGGAAGGGCGGGACGCGTCGGTGGAGGTGTTGCACACCACACTATACGCCCCGTTGGCGGAGGCGCCTCGGGTGGCGAGGGAGAGCATGACAGGGGGGTACTCCAACGCCCCATCGCCGGAGGTCAGACCGCGCGCACTCACGTTGGAGAGCGTGAAGCTCAACCGCGTCGCCCGCCGCACGTGAAGCTCCAACACGAGGGACGGGCGGCCGTCTTGAAAGGTGATGGGGATGCGATAGTCCAGGCCGGGCTGGCGGAAGATCACCCCACCCCCGTTGAAGTAGCGGAGGACGTGGGGCCAATCCATCCAAAGCGCGTCATGGGCGTCCTCGTGCGGGCCGGAGGGGTGGCAGACGGCCTCGATGTGTGGGTGATGCGTCCACTCCGCGCTTCCCGAGGACCAAGGGCCCTCCCATTCCGCACACACACCCCATGGGTTGCGGATTTTGAGGAGGGAGAAGGTCTTGTTGCCCTCCACACACTGATGTACATCGAGGATAGTGTAGGCGTGGCCAGGTACAAGTCCTGTGTCGCCTAACACCTCCTCCAATTCGGGATTGTCCCCAAATACGGAGGCGTATGTGTTGGTGCCGGCGATAAAGGCGGGTGCCTTGCCTGGGGTGGTGAGAATGAGCTGATAGCCTTCCTCGTGGTACTGGAGAAGCTGGGAAAAGAGTTCCGTTGTGTTCTCCTCCCGTTCCTGGGCAAAGGCATCATCAAAGCGGGTGGATGGGCATCCCGTCATGTCGGTCAATGCCTGTACAGGATCCCCCGATTGCACCGCACAGTAGGAACCATAAATCTTGGCATAAGCTTTTTGTAAAATGGAGGGCCAAAGCTCGCACTTGTCGGAGCTTCGGGCAAACTTAGGTTTACACCCAATTGCTGGGAGGTAGTCATCGACAATGACACTGTTCCACAAACCATTGTGATTGAGTGTGACGCGATAGGCCCCAACCTGACGCTCCGCTCGCGCCGCATCGGCTCCCTTTGGGTGACGGAATAGACGCATCAGCTCCGACGGATCCTCTGCGAGGGTGGCGATGGCACACATAAACCAACAATCCCCAAGCTCCCCTTGCTCCACCTTACCAGGTACAATATAATCACGAAAGAGCCGAATTTGATTGACCAAATCGGGGCGGATGTATGTGCGGGGGCGGAACCAAGCCACAGGGCGGTCTGGAAGACCCGACCTCTGCCCAATCGATGCCTCCGTCGGTGGAAAGTCCACATCCACAAATGGTACACCCTTCACCACACAATTGGAAAGGACACTCGTGATGTCTGTGACATTTTCACCCATCATCAACGCGCGCACCTTTTCCATTTCGGGGAATATCACACTCTGCTCTTGTAGTTTGCGTCGATTCTCGAGGTATTCATCGGAGATGGGCAGCGCGCGAAGGCGACTGGTGAAGCCATTGACGAAACCCTTCACAAACATTTCCGTCTCCCCTGGGTAGACAACCACTTGGGCGAGGAAGCTCTTATCCTCCGTGATGCTTATCTTGGTGTTCTCCAGCGCTTCAATCTTGCTGTACTGTCCAAAGGTGCAGGTGACGTGCACCTCAAACGCAAGACTGTCATTGTAAAAGGCCCACGTCTTATTCTTTTTGTCCACAATGCGATAAAGCAGACCGGGTTCATCAAAACAGGAGACCATCTCCCCTTTTACATCCGGTTCACCATTCTCAAACACATGCTTTGGCTTTTCATCCGTTGCGTCACGGTAGATTGGCCGTTGTGCGTTTCCAATATCAAACTCATCCTCCACATCCTCTCTTGGCACGGGGAGTGGAATAGGCTCCCATCGCTTAGGTTCCGTAAAGGCCATACGCCGTGGTTTAATGGCCGCACTGTCTTGTTGCACAACGGGGACCTTTCCCGGCATTATCGGCACAAGTCGTTCGCCCGTTTCGCCGCCACTGTAGGGGTCATCCTGTGCCTCAGAAAGGCCGCGGGGTTGATGGGTGCCGTTTGCATGTGTGGCGGACTTCTCTGCCGCGTCAAAGCTCATGGAGGCGGAAAAGACACTGTCATTGTCGAGCTGACCGGCCTCCGTTGGGGGATACGACGGGTCATTGGGTAACTCGCGCGGATTACCGGCGTAGTTGACGCCACCATTGGACTGAATTAAATCTTTCATGGATGCAGAGTTGGGGGAACCTGTTTTTTTCTTTAATTTTCTTTTTTGGTGGTTTGTGTGCCTTCTCCTTGACTAACCTTGATTCGTAGTCAATGTGAAACTGTTTTGAATGAGATTTTAGCGTACAATGAAATGATTCACCTTTCTTTCTTTTTTTTAAAAAATAAATATAATCCTTTTTTTCTGTTTCCTAAATTCCCTTTTTATCCTCTTCTCGGGGACCACTTACTACTTTCTTCGATTGGCTATATTATTCATACACATACAGTTATTAGTTTTGGTTAAAGAAACAAAGAAAAAAAAATACATAAACAAAAATGAAGGGAAAAAACAACAATAACAACAACAAAAAACAAAGTTAACAGTGAGTAAGAAATGGTAACAGTCATCAAACGCTTTTCAATTTAGTTCGTTTACCTTTTCTTTCATCTTCTAAAATACATAATATTTTTGGTGCATTTAGTTTTGCTCATTGTAAGCATATAAATATATATATATATATATATATATACATATATATATTTATTTATACGTACATACACTTGGTTAGGTGGATATGCCTCTTTTCCTCTTCTTTTATTTTTTTGTTTACTTTTCACATCAATAGAATTAAGTACTCTCATTGACGCTTTCCCGTATTGCGATCCAAGAAAGATAGGTACACAGCAAAACGGAAGAAAGAATAATAAAAACCACCGAAAAATGAAAAGAAAACATTACCAAAAAGAAAAAAAATGAAGAAGGAAAGGTTGCATCTAAAACAAATGCTATAGCGGTCGCTGTGCATGACAATGAATATATATATATATATATACCACAAAGAAACAAAAAGAAATAAAAAAAAACGCGACCTACCCCATCTTCATTACCCCATTTTTTCCTATAACCTCAAATAACCGGAAAACAGCAACAAAAAATACGCGCCGTTTCCCTTCCCGAGGAATGCATATATATGTATGCATATACAAATGTCCATACAGACAAATCGTTCATTATTGACTGCTTAACTCACACGTTCAACTTAAATAGGAAATTGCCTTTTCAACTTATTTATGCGCAAAGCATCATCCATTCTCGTTTACACACAAACAGCTATACATGATTATATATATAACTATATATATATATATATATAGTTATTCATACATACAGGACCATATACATTGCTATTTTGTTTGGTTTTACTCTTCGTTGCGTAATTATTTCTTTTGCATTCCACTTTTTCATTCATTTTCATTTTTGTTTGGTCTTTATAGGACATACGTTTACTTATTTTTTTCCCTTTCTTAATGATATATATATATATATATATATATATATATATATATATCATTTTAAACACTAAGAAGCCCTACATATGCGGCAGGGCAACGTAGCCAACGTAAGTAAAAGGTGTAATGGCGAGCAATTCCTTTCGTACATCCTCCGTAATCCCATTAAGCCCTTCCAGAAACTCCCGAACTGTTCCCTCCGTGACTTCACTCTTTCCGCGCGTCAAATCCTTCAGCGCCTCATATGGCATGGGATACCCTTCCCGCCGCAACACCGTTTGGATGCCTTCCGACACCACAGACCAATTCGCGGCGAGATCCTTTTCAATGGCGGCGCGATCGACGAGAAGTTTTCCCACCCCACGCAGAATAGACGCAAAGGCAACCACGGCGTGTCCAATCGGGACACCCAAATTGCGCAACACGGTGCTATCCGTCAAGTCACGCTGCAACCGCGAGACGGGCAGTTTGGCGGCTATAAAGGAAAGCATCGCATTCGACATGGCCAAATTCCCCTCAGCATTTTCAAAGTCGATGGGGTTTACCTTATGTGGCATCGCACTGCTCCCAATCTCCCCTGTCTTGACCTTTTGACGGAAGTAACCGAGGGAGATGTATTGCCACACATCGCGACAGAGGTCTATGAGAATGACATGCAATCGCCCACACGCGTCGCACAGCGCGGCGAGTTGGTCATAGTGCTCAATCTGTGTCGTGTACTGCTGCCGACGAAGGCCGAGGTATTTGTCAAGAAACATATCCCCAAAGGCGGGCCAATTCGTGTTTGGGTACGCCACCAAATGGGCGTTGAAATTTCCGGTTGCCCCACCCATTTTTCCCGTGTGTGGGATAGACACCAAATTCCCCCGCTGCACCTCCAACCGTTCAACCCAAACCATAAATTCCTTAGCCATGTTCGTTGGGGTGGCCGCCTGTCCATGTGTGCGGGCAAGCATCGGAATATTCCACTCCACCAACTGTTCCTTGAGCACGGTGAGAATGCGATCCAGGGCGGGGAGGTACACCTGTTGCAGCGCATCACGCAGCATCATCGGAATCGAGGTGTTGTTGATGTCTTGTGAGGTGAGACCAAAGTGTACAAACTCCGTCACCGCCTCCAACCCGCACTCCTCCATGCGTTTTTTGAGAAAGTACTCCACCGCTTTAATGTCGTGATTTGTGACACGCTCAATACGTTTGATATCCTCCGCATCCTCAACGGAGAAGTTGTCAATTGTGCGTTGCCGAAACTGCTGCAGCTGCTCATCGGTGATGTAGTGCAGTGGGGTAATGGCGGGAACATCCTTGCAGAGGGCTGTGAAATACTCCACCTCCACTCGAACACGGTAACGAAAGAAGGCGAATTCGGAGAAAAAAGGGCGAAGAACGGCCGTGACATTTTTGTAGCGTCCATCCACAGGAGAGAGAGAGAGGATGGCGATGTCCTCCGCGTAGTCAATCTCTACCCCAGCCATTTCAAAGGAGTTCAAAAAGTAGTAAAAACGGTAAACGAAAAAAAACAAAAAAGCAGTAGGACAGTGAAGAAGAACGATTTCTCTAGAAGCACTTACCTACGTCTGAGTACGCGTGCCCTCTCTCGTCTTGGGTGACTGTAATTACAAAGTATTTTATTTTGCTGTTGTCTTATTTTGATGTGCTCTCGAAAAAAGAAACACACTTGCCTATTATATATATATATATATTATCCAATATTTTTTTTTCTTTTTGTAGAATCTTTGTTGGTTTACTTCTTATTATTTACTCTAAAAGAAAAAAATAGAGGAGAAAGATGAAAAAAAAAGGGGGGGGGGGAAAAAAAAAACAATGGCGATTTACCTCATGTAAACATATATACAAATAAAAGAAAAAATGAGTCGGAAAGAGTAAAAAACAAAAAAAAAATGCCTTCGTTTGAGTGTAAGAGCGTTTACACGAACACATATAATGTTATTGCGTCAAGCAAAAAACAAAAACAAACGACACCAACAACCACTTACACATAAAAAGCAGTTAAATAGGGGGATGGCTTGACAGTAACACTTTCTATCCATATCAACAACTAAGGTATATATATATATATATATATATAAATAAATACCTTTCCCAAAAAGGAAGAAAAAAACAAACAAACAGATAGCCTGATATTACATGTAAGGAAGTTCTCTTGAACTCGACGCTCTCACTGTGTCTACCTATTCTTTTTTTTCTTCTTCTTCTCTTTTGCACACGTATTCTTTTTCCTACACGAGGATACCCATGGTGTTCTTCGGAAACACATCCTCTGCAGCAAACTCACCCATCACAGCGAAGTTCAAACGCGTTAATTCGATAAAGTCCGGAGGTTCACAGTGTGGAGTTGTGGAGCATTGAAGCAAAGCCACATCCGGCACGCCATCCCAAAACTTCTTATCGACCATTTTCCATTCCACAGAGCGAGCCAGTACGGGTAGGGTAAATCCCTTCATGGTGTCCGTTCCTCCCTGCTGTTCTGCAGTCCCACTTGTCCCCTTGTGTGGTTGTTGCTGCCTTTGCAACTGTTGCAGAATGCGCCGCACAAACGTCTCCAGCGTCACCTTTCCCGTCGGATGCACCGCACTGGCAAAGGATTGCAGCGCAAAGTACCCCGCCGCCCTCTCTGTTGCCGCCGTACCCAAACTCACCCTCAACTTCCCTTCGCAACGCAACGGACAAAGCCATCTATACGCGGCGGACTTCACGTGGCGTAGGGCGGCCAATGGGTACGTTCTCGTTCCTTTTTCTAACTGCGCCGGCCAGCATCCACCGCCCGCGACGTCGAGGAGGAGTCCCCATGTGGCGGCGCAGGCGTAACGCACCCCGCGTGGCCCAATCGCCCACTCCCGCAACACCGTATTAAGAGACCAAAAGCACAACCCATCCTCACGCAGTCGGTGGGATATGGAAACCGTGTCCGCCTCCTCTTCCTCCTTGTCGTGTGTGGGACTTGAGGATGGGGTTTGGGGTGTTTGAAGGAGATCGGAAAGGCGAAAGGATGGGGAGAGGACATGTGATGGGACGTCATGGTCCGTTTCGGGGGTAAAAAATGTACGGAAAATGGACGTCAACAACGGCTCCACACACTCACGTAGACGAATCCCACCAACAATAAACCATTCCACCTCCAAAAGGGCATCATGTGCGGTAGAGGGATGACATGTGTCGGGATCCCTCGATGCAGGAGTATGGCACAGCGGCACCGCCTCCGCCAAACGTCGAAGTAACGAAAACACCCATGTCATCATCTCTCGTTTGGATGTCTGTGGCGCATTCCATAATGTACACGCCTTCGATGCGCGAAGTGACACCTCCGCTGTGTGGATCCAAGCTGGCAAGGCAACCTCCCACAACATCTCATACAGTGTCCTTCTCAAGCCATGCTCCGTGTCAAAGTGTGCCATGGAGGCGG
The DNA here is from genome assembly GCA_030849715.1 of Trypanosoma mega. Taxonomy (NCBI): domain Eukaryota; phylum Euglenozoa; class Kinetoplastea; order Trypanosomatida; family Trypanosomatidae; genus Trypanosoma; species Trypanosoma mega. The sequence goes on along the minus strand of JASANV010001412.1, from coordinate 1,501 downwards.
CAAACACGCGGGAACAGCCACGCAGGGCCTCAAACTCCGCCTCACCCCCAAAACCCACTCCCCCACTGGCGTCATCGCCCTCCGGTGGACCCGAACGACGTCCACCACTCGGCGACGAGCGGCGTTGGGCTTCGAGGATTGCCCGAAGTCGCGGATGCATCCCAACCCGACAGGCCACCAACACACACGACGTCGCATCTGGACTCACCAAAAACGATGGCATTCCTAAGGGAGATGTTTGGTGTGCATTTGCATTCCCCCCGCCGCCCGTTGTGACGGCCAAACCACACTCCCCTTGCAACACCGTCACCATCGCCTCGGCTCCGCCATGGAGGGCAAAGGTTTCACGAAATCCCTCCCCCGTTCGACGGCCAATGGGGGAGTGGTGTAACACACTGGTGGGGGGACTGTACGCGTACTCCCGCACCCCATCAGGGAGCGGATGGAGAAAGAGTGAGGCGTACGGAAAGGAACGCACCGTCGCGTTCGATTCGGCCAAAACCGCATCATACCAGACGGCCTCCGCGTCTGTCTTCTCGGTGGTTTGGTGGTTGCGTTGGGTGTCGGGGTTTGGAGGGTTCTGCTGCTCGCGCTGTGTCACGTATCGACGCATGAGGTTTTCAGCAATGAGAAGCGCTACATCGGGAATCATGGCGCTGGAGGCCGAACGCTCGTGCAGGGTGCGCAGCATAAGGGCGGCGTCCTCGTCGGTTACATTACAAAAGGACATGCGATATATATATATATATATATTTGATCTTTTTTTTTTGTTCAATGAGCAACAGTACAAACTGTGCGGTTGAATTGTTCGTTTCTTTTTGGAATGTCTTGAAAGTGCAGAAAAGAAAACGAAAAAAAAATGGAAAAGTCAAATAAATCAACAAGAACTCCATTGAAAGCAAATCAAATGAGTAGATTTTAATGAACATTATTATTATTTTGTTACCTCACAAGTTGCATTGGGATCGATCCCCTCTCACTTTTTTCTTTTATGTTTAGAAAAATAAAACGTAAATTATTTCAAAAGAAAAAAAAAAAGAAACGTAAATGTGTTGTGCATTCCGGGAATCTTTTCTTGTGGAAAGCGGAGCGAAAAAAAGAAAAGAAAAGAAAAGGGGGAGGGGAAACCGAAAGTAGAAGATGTTTACAAAGGAACAGTCAAAAAAGGCGAAAAAAACAACAACAACAACAAAAAAAAACAAAAAAAAAAGAGGAGATGAATGATGTACAACACACACCGAAGCACACGTACACCCATCTTCACTCCCTCTTCCTCCTCTTTTGTCTGTTTATCCTTCTCCACATTTCTCCCTTCCTTTTCCTTTTCCTTTGCCTTTTCACTTTTTTTCTCCTCCTCACCTTAACGGCGGCGTCGGCGGATCATCGTCTTCTTCTTCTTCGCCTGCAGAATGATCCCGTCGTGAACCTTCTCGAACCACTTCATGGCCTCGTCCTTTGTGATGCGATGGGCGAATCCGACACGACTGGTCTGTCGCTTTCG